>OY776111.1:236714618-236794618 GCA_963675035.1 Allygus modestus | reverse complement strand
TAAATTATGTACATGTCAAAATACGAATGAAAATTTCCAGGCAATATGTATACAATGCCTAAATATCCAATAAAATATCTGGGTTTCATTCCTTTGAGATTGCCTTTAACAAATATGCATATTTGGATTAAATAATTATCGTTTTAAGTCAGTGCTCACTGATTCTAAGCGATCATTCTAATAACAGCGAATGGATTAATATTTTTACGGCGTACGTACTTTCAGTATGCTGAGCAGTAGAGCTGACAAGTGGAAGGCGGAGAAGGAAAAGAAAGTGACGGCCTACAAACTGGACCTTGAGGGCTTGTGACGGAGGCTGACGTCACTGCAGCCTCCACACTGTATCTCAGGAACCCCCGCGTTCACGTCACGTTCAGAAGTTCCCTTACATGCAAATAAGAAACTGAATTTTATTGGCCCTTCGTAGAGATAATGATTTCTATTTGGATAGTTTTGCCTACATCCCCGATGTCCATTATTAAGAGCTGTAAACATCATCATCAGCGGCAAACGTTCATAATTTCTCTTTAAACAAATCTCTTACATAATTATTAACAATGATTGTTTATTGTTATTGGCACATAGGTGCACCACTAACAGCAGCGGCAGCTCCGTGTAGCTGTCTACGGTTGAAACAGAGCTAGCAACAGAGAATAGCATGATATATCGCAATGCTGGCCCCAGGGGGCCCATAACTATTGGCACATAAACAAACCATAACACAGCCGCAAGAACAGGCGTTCCAGACATTATTGATGACGGAACGAAGTGAAGGAATCTATATGTATTAGCAGAGACAATGATTCGTTGTCCGTCGGTGTGTGGGTGTGTGTGTTCGTAATGCGATAACGTGTACACGGCTGCACGGATCGTTTTCAGATTTTACAAAAATGTTTTCCAGTACACCTCACGCTTCTAGTTGAAAAATGGAACACACTCATTTAACCGTTTTGAATTCATTAACATTTAAAAGTTGTACAATTTCCATAAGGTAAAGCACTGGATAAAAATACTGCTTGTATTGTACGAGATACTAATACAATATTGTTTTGTAATTACTAGAAACTGCTAAAAAAAGGTCCTATATATATGTTTTATGATTAAATAAATAAAGTACTGTCCGTTTAACATGAGTTTATTCAATTGGTTAAAGATTTTTGAAATTTATAGATAAAAAAACGAATACCATTTTTTATAAATAAAGATAACGTTCTCTTATAATGTGAATAATGTGAGTAAGTTAATAGTTTATCCGCTGGATTGCATCAGCAATTTATTTCATATTTACTTCTGCCAGCTGTTTTGTCAGTTTATGCTCTTTAAATACCCCGTCATAGCAAACCTGCGTACACACCTAATTTCCAATGTATCTCACTGCATAGGCAACTACTGTGTTATTTTTTGTTGAAGAATTTGCACCTCTAATATAATATAATTTAATATAATTAAGAACGATTTATCCTATGACCTAAAATTAACCAAATGAAAAGTAGATATTTTCCTACAGAGTCCCCAGGACTATTTAATTACTATTTTGTGATCAAATTTCCGTTAGAACTTACGTAATAGCAGAAACTTTTATCTACCATTTCTGAGTTCGGTCATCCCATTACGCGAATGGATATTCAAGAGTACTCGTAGTATATATATAAAATTACTACTGAAACGACAACTCACTATGCAAATTAATTTATAAGGGGTTTTATAAACTCAGAGGCACGGTACAAATATTTGCTTGAGTTCGACCAGTAGGTGCTCAAGAACCTACACAATTTAAAACACACGAGTAGGTTTTTAGATAAAATAATACTTTTAGGGATCCACGTGATGTGTTAATTAAGTAAGTTGAGGATCAAATTACTTTAAACTTATATTCGTCTTTAACAAGTTTAAACCCATAGACATTCAAAACATATCATTTGATGATGCCCCGTTCTCCGCGTTGGGATGTAGCAGGCATAGAGTGTGATGATTTTAAATGTTTACCTTATAATCAGCTGTTTGACTAAATAAAACACAACTCTACAAGATTAACATCGGAACTTGAAAAGCCCATAGGATGGAGCCCAGAAGGTGGATGTTTTTCAAAACCTCAAAAGGGACTTTTTGGGAGAAAGAGCTTTCGATCAACACACAACTTGTTAAAAAGTCGTAAAGTTATTTAAATAAATTATTTTAGTAACAACAAACAGGTGCCCTGTTCTCCACACAGGAATAGAGCAAACATATTGCCAGATGTTTTGAAAATGTTGCATAATTATCAGCTGTATACCAATACAGTTTTTAAGAGTGAAAATCTGTTTACAACAGTTAATAAATTATTTTAATATTATGGATCAAATGAAACATTAATTTATTTTGATAATCTTCTTTATCTATATATATAATTCAGTAAGCGAATTCTTTGAGTCAAAATTGTGGGAGTTTGGCAAATTGCAGGATGATGGGAGACGGCTCAAAGTAAAGGTCTTGATTCCAGGGACTCGGGAAAAATAGCAATATTTCCAAAAAGTTACCAGCAAACGAGAAATAACGTAAACATCCTCCATAAGAAACGCATAGGGATTTAAAAACGTCTGATTTGTTTACATTAAAACATGTGATTAAGTGACTACTTTGTTTGCAAACTGACACGTGTACAGTAGTAAACGAAATCAGAAGAGGTAGTGTATTGAAGCAAGGTTAGGGGATATGGACCCTTCAAGCCACTAGTCTTTATATATAATTCTGTAAGCGAAATCTTTAAGTCAAAATTGTGGGAGTTTGGCAAATCGCAGGATGTTGGGAGGAGGTTCAAATTAAAGGTCTTGAGCCCAGGAACTCGGAAAAAAGCAATATTTCTAAAAATTTACCAGCAATCAAGAAATAACGTAACCATCTCCATAAGAAAAGCATGGGGATATAAAGGCGTCTGCTTTGTTTAACATTAAAACATGTGCTTAAGTGTCTACTTTATCTACAACCTGACATCTGATACTACTTATATTGTTCAATTTTCTCAGCATGTAAAGAGTATACATTTAGTTGGAATACCGTTCTCCGCACGGGGATCCAGCAGGGATAAGAGTTTGATGTTTTGAAACTTTTACATTATAATGAGCAGTTTGACTAATTAACGCTCCTTAAGATTAAAATTGTAACTTTAAAAGCCAAGGAGGTCTATTGGTAATACTGGAGACAACACTAATGAACGAAACTGCAAGCCGTTCTCCGCTAATTTTCTTTTTTGGTATGGCAAAGAACTACTCGATGAAATCGAACAAACGTATCATGAATCAATTACTTTGTAATTGGTTCGTTTCAGAATTTAAGAACCAAGCCTATCTTTACAAAAACTATTTTCAATGAATTAAGAATTATTTATAATATTTTATTAATAATATTTAACTCATAATGCTTTTGAGAAAAGTAAATATTGTTACCTAAAACTAGTTATAACGTAAGCACAGAACCCTACTGTTACACGACTGTTTTGGTCAACATAAATACAGATCAGCTTTAAGGGTCATTCATTATATCTGAAAAACCATTGAAAACCAGACAAATAAAATTGATAAATATCGGTTGTTACGATTTGAATGGTTTATAGTGATTCGAACCCCTAACAAAACTGGTAGGCGGACTGACAACAGGTTGACAACAACACTATCCTGCTGGCATATCTGAGAAATTTCATTGAAAGTCGTTTTACGGCCTAAATATCTTATTATTATTTAGTTATAATTTGCCCAAAAGAAAACTAATTTTAAAGTTAGTAATATTTATGTTTGAATGCCGCCTCTTAATATTTATATATTTTCTATCGGTAAAGTTTTTAACCTATAAATTATAGTAAGTCCATCAACTTAAAAAATAACTCATTGCTTATTAAATTAATCACAATGAATGCTAAAAAATAACTATAAAAATCGAACTACGAAATTGGGTGAGACCCTTTCACCGAAGCAGACCAGATGTGCTGGTGGGATTGGCGGTTCTGAAGTCAGTGACGTAATTATACATTAGGTGTAATAATGGGACTCACATGGCTGCTGGAAATATGGTTTGGCCTCTTTACCACATGAGGCATAGCAATCTATACTGGGCAACTTTAGCATTAATGTTTTTTGTACATTAAATATATTATTTTTCATCTGTTAAAAATCTAAAGAAAATTTATCCGTTCAAAATATACCTCAAAATGACATTGAGATATGATTGAAAACATACTAGATTGTCGTTGTGTCGTTTAGCATTAGTGTGTTTTCTTATCAGGTTAACGGTTTACAACCGAGTTGGCGTGACAAAAAGTTGTAGTAATAAAGTTACTAGAACATCTCTGTAAACACGTGTAAATGTAAAATTGTAGTTTCATGCAGTGGGCCGCCTGAATGTTGCATCATTGATTATAGCCAGCGTATAAATACTTTTACTTGTTTACTTTATTATATCCTAAAGGAATATTTCAGTTGTGAAGAGTTCATCAAACGCGCAGGGCCCCTGGAGGTGAAATAGTAGTGAAGTATCAGCGCTAAAACAATGTTCCACTTTTGCCCTCTGTGGATTTGTCAGTGTCCATGCTAACGGAGTAATATCTACTTATATAAAGCTAGACGGGTTCACTCCCTGATTCACTGACATAAGGTACGAGGCTCTTCCCGTAATCGAACTCCCCTCGACCTCGTACTTGAATTAAAGCACTTGATGAGATACTCTCAGGTAAATTGCCAAACGTTAAAATTGTCGGGTTTTTGGGGCACATTTTTGGCGGGGAAAAGGCCACTTTTTAAATTTGTCCACTTTGAGCGCGTTTTGTACGGAAACGGTAAGAGATGAAAAAAAGGTTAAATAAAAAAGTTGTATGACATTTAATTCCCAACTAACGATTTTTCGTCATAGATTTAAGATCCGATCATCCGTTACATTGTTACATAATTGTTTTACTAAAGAAATTTATTCTCTTTGATAGATTTTGTTTTCAGGGTGATTTTGTACTCAAGGTGAGGGTTATTTGCCAAAGGTAGATCCAATGTAATCCGTTGTTTCACTAATTGTTTGTGCATGAGTGTTAATGTTAGAACGCAGCACAGACGGATTGTCGGGGCAGGACAAATGCCTTGTTGGTAAAAGGAGAAAATGCCACTAATTGTTTGAGTTCGGCCGCAGCACAAAGAGTGTAAGACAAATGTCGTGTAAAGTGCGTGTTTGTGTTAGGCCGCATCGCCGACGGACAGTCGCGGAGCAGGACAAATGCCTTGTGTGCAAGTGTATTTGGAAAAAATATTTTAATTAACTTAACCATGAAATGAAAACTCGTATTTATCTAGTGGCACGGTCGTGTCACGTCGCCAAGTCCACCACACGACCCGTGCTATACTAACACGAAGCAGAATGAGACGATTTTTCACTTCTCAAATTAGCGTATTACAGCCTTAAGTGAATCTGGCAGTGCATTTATATGCTAAACCCTTTCACTAAACACGAAAAATCACAACAGTTGATTTAAGAAAGGTCTGAGAAGCGAGAAATTAACGTATAAAAGTAGCCTAAATCTTGTAGTTTTGGCACTTTTCACAAATTGTCCACTTCATTTTGTTCATTAAGCCTAAGAACTTTATTTCTCATCAAACTTGAACGAAATTTCGCACAGACTTCTTTTTTTACTCACATATTTCACTTTTGACACTAAATTGTAAGTTTGCAAACGCAATATTTTAAAACAAATGATATTAAATTCCACTTTAAAAATTGTTACTGAATTTGATGTCTGCTTTGTTTACATGTACTTCGTAAACAAAAATCCAAGTATCGCATGTATTCCAAATCAAATCTGATCAGCTGGCTTTTAAATTCAAATTAAATCATTGAGTGAATTTAACCAAACAAAAGGGTATAGAGGTAATGAAAATATTTTAATTCGTTTAAGCTATACATACTATAATACATCGAACATAACATAATATGAAATCTAAAACAAAGTCGGGTTAGTATGTTATTTAGTTATATAAGTTAGTTACACCAAACAGCTGTTATATAGATTATATCTAAACATACTTAAAAGGCATAAACATATGTTCATTATGGAAATGCAAAATATACTTGAAATGGCATCTCAACTTCTTTTGTCGATGCCGAAGTTAGTTCTATATATATATATATATGTATGTATAAATAGGCGAGTGAGTGCAGCGAACGAGCTCAACCTGGAGGCGAGTGAGCCAAGCGAACTAGCTCATCTTCAAAATGAACGAGCAATAATTTAAAAGTCCGTTCTAGAGGTTAACTTTAAAACGGTGTTCTTGCTTCTTTACTGTGTTTTGTCAGTATTAACAGCTGTTATATGTTCAATTTAAATTTATTTTAATTTTGCCATAATTTTAATATTGTAACTTTGAGAGCTTAGGAGGCTAAAACCTGAAGGAGGACGTTTTCAAAAATCACAAAAGTCACATCTAGTCGTTAAGGATTTTCAAATAACACACAAACGATAATATAATACATAATAGTTTCGCATAAATAGACTTGTCACCAAAATTGGCTTAGTTTTTAATAAATAAGTCAGGGTCTTGTTGTTAATGGTTCAGTGGGTGTTGTAAAAGGCTTTACTAAAGATGCTCACGATGCAATCGAAAACATTATTATAACTTTTAACTACAAAGATATTGAAATTCAAAGATCGTCCACAAAATTTGAAGTAATTTCTGGAGCATTCGTTTTCCGAAAGCAGTTTCCTATTGCAGTAGCATAATATGCAATTACGATTCACAAAAGTCAGGGATTAACGCTTAACGGTTGTACTGTTGATGCTGGTTATGCAGTATTTTCATGTGGCCAAACATATGTAGCCTTTATCTCGCGTAACTTCACTCTCTGGTCTATTAATTCTAAACTTTGACCCTCAAAATGTTAAGGCACAAGCATCAGCTATATCCGAAAATAATAGGCTAAGGAGTGGGTACCGACCAGAATTAAAACAATTACAAATTTGAATAAAATCTCAAGAAAAAATCCCTGGTCAAATCTGGCAAATTCATAATACTAAATTAGGAGCCATTCAAGACATTACTAACAATATAGACGAACTGGGAAATGTCGGTTTCAAAAAGGTTTATGGCATGTCATGCTATGCAAAATTAGTTTTACAATGTATTTCCAACTGCCCACCAACCATGACGTTAACAAAGAATTACGACACCAATGCTCCACTAAAAAAATGGTAATATCCTACCGAAGAAATTACCAGATTTTAAATTCTATAGATATTATAAATCAACTGGGACCACCACTTAACACAATTGAACAACAAGACTGTGCGGAATTTTTAAATTGCCTTATTTCGAATCATTAACCCCTGGAATTTCAATTCAGGCACTCAATAAAATTAACGTCAAATGTTCAAACTGTAACCACAGCACAACCAGATACGACAGTATATTTATTTTCCAAATTTTCATCCTAATCATCTTAAAAGAAAACCCAATTTAGATTAACTACTCCACATTCAATTTATCGCCTGGTTCCCTCTTGCTGACTCTATATGCACAACTTGTGAAAATGATATCCTACTATCCTACACTCTAATATGAGTAAGGTTTGCGTGCGTGCGTCCGTGTTTGCTTGCGACACTGATCTCAATAATGGCACCAACGATTTCCTTCAAATGTTGGTAATAACTAATTTCTGGGATAAAAATAAGTTCTAGACCGGTCTCATCCTCAGGAAAAATCAAATAATGTAGAAATAAACCCGTTGCAGCAAACCTGCATACTCAGCGATTTTAAAATGGTACTTCACTAAGTCTTGAAGCCACTTACCAACTTTCATCAAAGCGTATTCATAAATAAGCGAGATATGATATTGTATTTATTCTCCATAAGAAAATAATTAGGGCTGAGTATGCAGGTTTGCTGCATCAAGGACCAAGAAAATCTGGTTTTTATGTAAATACCAATGGATCACCACTAGATGAAGCAACATACCAAGTTTTACCAATTTATATTCATAAACAAGCAAGATATCACATGTTTCTTATTCTCCATAATAATAAAATTATAGCTGCTGAGTACGCAAGTTTGCTGCCATGGGGACAAAAAATGGGTATTATATGCAAATATCAGTAAATCCCAACCATATGAAGCCACATACCGAGTTTCATTAATATATGCTCATTAATAAGCGATATATAACATTTTGCTTATCCTCCATAAGATTAACATTGGACGCAGTATTTCGGTAACCAATTGACGTAGAGAAATAATGAAAGTGCCAAATTGTATGTTTTTTACTTTCTCCCCCTATACATAGTATATGGAGAAAGTATTGTTTTCGTAAAAATTTTCGAATTTGAGTTGTTAGTGGAAATATTCGTTTTGGTGCTCCCTGAACCCAAAAAAGTGGTTTTTACTTGATGTCTGTCTGTGTGTTTGTGTGTGTCCGTGTGCGTGTGTGTGTGTGTGTGTGTGTGTGTGTGTGTGTGTGTGTGTGTGTGTGTGTGTGTGTGTGTGTCTGTGTGGATGTGTACAGAGCTAGAGCCCTAACCTATGGGCCGATTTTTATGAAATTTGGTATGTAGGTACTAATCCACGATATCTCCAGGCGTTTTTTTCATTTTTTTTAATTTTTGATTTTTAAGGGTAATTATCCCCCAAAACCGCCAAAAAACTTGGGCCTCCAGTTACTAATCAAAAACATCCATCTCAGTTACAAGTAAGTTCATAATTTTTTAACTACAACTTTGGTAAACACATGATAATAAAATTTCAAGTCTAATAATACCCAGTCTACAAATTGCAAAAATCAAAATTATTGGAGTTCTATACAAATTAAACGAGTTTGCACGCAGCACGCTGACGTGAGGGAAGTGAATTTCCACATAAAAACTTTTAAAACTCAAAATCAGTGTAAAAACATACATTTGTCCAATTTTTATCGAAATCTGAAAACTTTGATTTTTTGGCTGTTCTGATACTCCTGGTTTCATTTAGTTGCAAAGCTGGGAATACAATTTTGCGCATTATAAGGTTAGGAGAAGGTCCAGACAGGCTTGAAAGTAGGCGTGAGGTTGCTGGGGGTAATAAAAGTACTCTAACAAAGGAATAACAGGCTTTTCTAGTGTAAAACCCCTATAAGACAACGTACTGTGTTTAGTGATACACATTTTCTTTAATAACTCGGTAAATATGTATGCTAGAATGCCGAGAGAGGGCTTAAAACTTTCGCCTTTCTAATTCCCATCTTTTTACATGCATTAATTTTACATCTGGGGCTTTTCTGACCCTTTTTGGGCCCAAAAACTCGAAATTTGAAAGATTAATCCCCAAAAAATGGGTTTAGGGTATTCCGATTGTTTTTCCCAACGAACTTGTCCAACAGATTATAGAAAGGAACGTCCTTACCAAATTTGAAGTAAATCGGACAAAAAATGCGACCGCTAGATATAAAATTTTGAACGACCCCCCCAAAACGTGTTCAGGGGGTCACGTTAGGAGCTTCTATGGTGGTCCCGGGCTTAAGTTTCACCGTGCGGGTCATGCTAATAGTTCACTTTCCAAAGGAAATTCACTAAAAATGCGGTGTTCCATTTAGGAAACAGTTCAGCATCAGGGCTTACATTCAAAACAAAAATAATTGGATAAATGCAGTTGATGAGAAAGTGAACGTCAAGAAATGCCCATATGGTGCAAAAAATGTATATTATAATGTTTAAAAAACTGCCAGAAAATTCTAAAAACTATCTTGGTAAAATTAAAGTAGATTAATCTTAATTAATGTTAAATATATTATAATATTTTATCCTTGATATATATTTTGTTTTATTTCAACTTGAAATCTCATTTATAACAATTTTTAATAAACAATTATATAAAAAACAAATGATATCATACTCAAAAACACAAAGTGTTGACTAGTTGCCAAGTCCTAAAATTATATGATATCAAAATGTATTCCAAGTCAAAGATAGCCCGTGTGATCTGACATTATTTATCATCACAAATTACTTAAATATGTTAAAATAACAATGCTCGAAAGATTGTTGGTTATTTACTATCTGTTCTTGGCCAGCAGCTTCACTGATGCAAACTCTTTATTTTGAAATTTAAAAATCGAAATAAAGTATAATTAAAAATTATAGTTGAATATTATAAAAATGTATTATCTGCTGGCCAATAACGGATAGAAAATAACCAACAATATTTTGAGTATTGTTATTTTAACATATTTAAGTAATTTGTGATGATAAACAATGTCAGATCAAAGGTGCTATCTTTGACTTGGAATACATTTTGATATCATATAATTTTAGGACTTGGCAACCCGTCAACACTTTGTGTTTTTGGGTATGATACAATTTACTGCCCTTTTATTTGGTTAGACAGTGGGTAAAACAAATAGACAAACTGGAATATTCAAAATACAATATCTTTTACAAATTCTCCCTATTTCGACAATTTTTATGTTGCAAGACAAATAGTCAGAGACCCGCAGCGATTGGAGACTGAACTCTCACTGTCCCTGGCCTGTCGCAGGACAAACGGTCTGGTCGACCCGCAGCGACTCGGAGAAGTGGCGGACTCTTGCTGGCAGCAGCGCTTCTTATTTAGGAGGCTGAGGAGTGCCGGGTGCAAAACAGATGCTCGGCTTGGGTGGCTGCAACTACGACTGCCACCATGATTCAACTGGTTGTCAAACATTAACCTGAGTGCTAAACTATGTTAAATTACAATAAATCGTTGTAAAATGTGTTCTAATTATTCTAAATCTTATATCAATGAACTATTTATGATTTGTAAACTAAATATACATCGATAAATATTAATGCAACTCAGTTATGGTAATTAAAACTTTCAAAACACGAATCCTCTACAATCTAGGCAAGGCCTACTTTTAGTACATCGCACCGTTTAGCCGCTATTCATGAAAGAAGGAGTAATTTTTAGTGTTATGGCCATTTAAATGTGTACAAAGTTTTGGAAAGCTGTTTTTAGCGAATTTCCCCTATAGGGAAGAAGCTATTACCGTAGGTCTCATGGTAAGACTTAAGCCCGAGACCATGATAACTTTTCATTTTGATGTCCCCAGATGCAAAAAACACCATTCGTTCAAATTTGTATATATGTATATATATATATATATATATATATATATATATATATATATATTTATATATATATATGTGTCCGTAAGCACGATAACTCTCGTAAAAAAGGTCCGATCTTAATGAAATTTGGTACAAATGTGTAAAGTACCATTTATTTGAACGAGTTCGAAAACCAGATGAATTGCACCATCCGAAGGGGGGTTTTTGGGGGGTTTTGTACCCCAAAAATGTGTTTTTTGGGGTTTTCACATGTAGTTTTAATATAAATCAAATTTTAATTTATACCATTTACACTCATCCCCAATGTTATTCTTATGGAGGATAATTAATATTTTAAATATCGCTTGTTTGTGAATACATTTCTTATGAATCCTGTTAAGTGTTATAATGTGTTATGTTATATATCCATTGGAAATTCGCTGAGTATGCAGGTTTGCTGCGACGGGGGTATTATTATCATTTCTCTACGTCAATAATTGGTTACAGAGATATGTAAAGTGCTAAACACAGTACGTTGTCCAATGTTATTCTTATGGAGAATAAGACAAATTACATATCTCGCTTAGCTATCAACTTATGCTGACAACACTTGGTATATTGCTTTATATTGTTGTGGTCTATTGATATTTGCTCAAAAAAAGACAATTTTTTGCCGATAGATCCCGTAGCAGCCAACCTGCGTACTCAGCCCCCATGATATTCTTATGGAGAGTAAGAAAAATGTTATCTCCCTTAATTATGAACATAAATTAATAAAACTTGGTATGTGGCTTTACCTATGTGAGTTATATTTATATTTGTACAAAATCCCATGTTTTATTCCTTGTTTCAGCAAACCTGCATTCTCAGCCGCCATGTTCTTCTTATGGGGAAAAATTAAAAATGTGATAAATAGTTTATTTATTAATGTATATTGATGAAACTTGGTATGTGGCTTTATGTTGCATTAAGATACATGTATATGCATTGTAATGCCACTGAGTACGCAGGTTTGCTGCTGCGGGGGTATTTTGATCTTATACTCCTCAAAAAACTTTCGTAGTCGGGAGTTCATTCGATAAAACGAACAAGCAGCCAGTTAGTAAAATGTTTCGATATCGTTACATTGTTTCATTCAATGGCGACCTCTTGTGTTAACTGAGGAATGCAAGTGAGCGAAACGAACTCCAAAAGGGGGTTTGGGGGCGAAGCCTCCAACCGCGATAATCCTAGTTTCCAATAAGCCTTAAAGTTTCTTTGATTGAGAAATTTGTTTGAGAAGCAGTACATTCACTTTAAAACACTCTTTGACAATTATACTCATCGATAAACTTTACAGCGTAGTCCACATCCTACTGTTGGATGAAAAATAAATAAAAAAATACTTTCGGTCCAATTGACAAATGATAAATTATTTGAGTCCCATAGAGTGAATTTTATAGAACCCACAAAATTAACGATTACATATTAGTTTTAGATTCTCAGATTTGTTATGTATAAACCTCCTGAATGTTTGACATAAAGGCCAGACTTGGCAAACGACTTGTCAGTGATCGTGCGGACGAGTTCCTTGTGTGTCACGAGTGTCCCAGATGTCCAACAATGGTCAACTGTTTATCGTCTGTTTTAAGTGCATCAGCTGTGCTGAGCTTCTCGCCTCTCCTGTCAGGCATCAGCTGAGAGGCCGGATCTAGCAATTGGATCAGACATCTGCTCTCGATCTGCAACTCTATGCCGGGCAGCCCAATGATGTTTTCATTGTTTTATCTGAATTACAGTATATGTTTAGTGAAAAGTATGATTGCCATTCTGTATCAAGTATGTGAATATTTAGTTACACTTGGCCTACGTTAATAGTTTTGCTTAATTGTATGTCACTACGCTAAAATGACCAGCGTTTTTTGTTTAAAGTTTACTGTGTAATATTAAATAACTTTCTATTATGCTAGAGAACCTCTCTGTGGTGTATTGATTATGCAGTCTCATCAATCAGAAAGGAAATGTAACGGGGTTTAGTTCCAATTTCACCACAAGGCACCGTCCCTCAGGACTAGAATCGGTTACAGAATTCAGAAATTGCAGTATAATTTTGTAAAAAATAGCTTGTATTTGACCTTAGTTCCAAAGGTTACCACAGAGTGGCACACACAACTGGTGTATTCTCCGGGTGAAGAACTAGATCAGCGTCAGCTGACATATTTTAATCTATATATTTAATTTCGTAAGCGAATCGGTCCCCACGAGATATCTCGAGCTAGGAAGAAGTTAGGTTATGACGATTCATTTTAAAGCTTGAGGGCCACGGACGGTGGTAAAAATATCAGAAATGTCAAAAATTACGTGGGCTACGCCCCACTGGACTTCACAGATACAAATATTTTCTTATGGAAATATCACAACAGTGTTTTATTAATAAGAAAAATGAACTAATGATCAGCTGTGATTATCCACTTGCACAAAAACCATATATTAGGGGCTATATCCCCTGTGAGCCAATAGTATTATATGACTTTTAGTTGCTGAATATTTATAATGTGATCACGAGTGGAGCCGCGACGGGCTACTAGTACATTTTTAATTTACTAGCATAGTTAATGACAGTTCAACAAGTTGATTAATTTATTTATTTACTACCGTCTACTTGCTTCATCAATAGTGCAAGACAATGCCGAGGCCGCACAGTGGAAATTTGACTGAACTTATAGGACTGAAAAAAGTTATTATTTTGAGGATAGTAAAAGTGTTATTATTATGTAAAGGATTTAAAAAATAATGCTTTCGTTAGACGAAGAGATCCATAGGAACCTGTTGGATTTATAAATATTTTTAAAGCCAATTCGAGCATTCCTGCACTGCGTAGTTGTGACCAGAGCACGGGTGCTGCGGCTCAGTTATTTATTTGTTCGTGGGCAGGAGTTTAAAAACATTTTCAATTAAGTATGAATAAATACAACTAAGTTTATAACTGTTCTGTTTGTAAATAATATTACGGCTTGGGTTAAACCATTAAATAATATTTATACAGACAAATTAAGCAAAAAAACTAAAGTTATGTCATAAAAGTTATTGTTTATAATGTACAACTTATTTCATTGATTTGTATTTTGTCATTAACTATATACTGGCACACTCCCCAACAGTTTATCTAAACGTATTTTGTTTAAAATTCATTGTTCAACTTTGTTTTACTAATCAGTGATGGAAATTACCCACAATAATTTCTTATCCAAAAGGTTTTATAATTTTCAAGTGTCCGTTCAGGCTCTGATTGTACAATTTTTATAATATAGGAATAAGTTATTATATTACTGAAGACAGCTGAGGCTTCAATTACTGACGGAAACTTCTTTGAAGTAAAATATTCTGAATCCAGCAATATCTCTGATGACTCAGAAAATGTTAAGTAAATTACAAGCTCATCTTTTACGTCGTTTTAGGACAAATTGTTGTGTATTGCAATGTCTTTTGTTTAATTGTAATCGATACTGCAGCACAATGTACCACATTCACGAGCGAGTGTGCACGTGTGCACGAGAGTGTGCGCACCGTCCCGTTGCACACGACAATGCCTCGTAAACACGTGTTCATGACTGCACGTCCTATGCCATCACTGCGCCGTGGTACGACTTCTGGCTCTTTTATTAACTTTAACCTTTTACAGGGTACAGTACAGTAATTTTGCATCATGAAGTTCTGTACATCTAATTTTATGGGCCAAGGAGTCATCACCATAAATTCGGCCATGACCATTATCACCAAAGGAGGTTTATGCTGTAAATTGATTATATTTCATACATAAACACCTTACCATGGACTTGATAGGCCTTTAAATATTTATCTTGAAGCATTAACTTAGCCTTAATTTAATGCCAAGGATTTGTTACTTGCTATCCTTCGTGAGCAAGAATGTCTTTTAATTTTACGATTAACAAAAAACAATCAAATATTAACGGCCTCCATTATTTTTACTTTGGAAACTTTAACAGTCATTGGTTTTACTTTAACTTTTATAAAACAATATATTCACTATTTTTACCTTTAAATCAGTCACCATTTCAACCTCAAAAATTTTTGTCAAAAATGTTTGGTCATAATACAACTTTTTAAAAGACATTTACTATGCAGCGGAATATCTTTATTCAATAAACGCCCCCAACAGTTAAAATAAGGAAGTCACTTTACAAATATAATGATAAAATTAAAAATATTACTATTAAATTATAAGCTTGTTATAATTCAGGAGAATTGCTTGACGAAGGCACTAAATTTTTAAAAAAATAGCTACATAAAGAAAATAAATTATGAAAATTAATAATTTATTCTAGAAAAATTATGTTGTATTGCAAAAAATAAATTAGAGAAACTCGATTAATAAAATAGACTGAATAATAAAAACGGTTCATACATGCAATCCAACCACAGATGAGTCTTTGCTATTATAAATCGTCGGATATGTTTCTATAGTACAAAGAATGTGTCACATTCCATGAATATATTGTACCTTTCACACGAGGCTGAACACCGTCCGAACAACATAACGTTGGTTGGTAACGAGTAGGCCTAAAAGCGGCGGCGGACGTGGTGGTAACGAGTAGGCCTACCAGCGGCGGCGGACGTGGCGGTAACGAGTAGGCCTGCCGGCGGCGGCGGACGTGGCGGTAACGAGTAGGCCTACCGGCGGCGGCGGACGTGGTGGTAACGAGTAGGCCTGCAAGCGGCGGCGGACGTGGTGGTAACGAGTAGGCCTACCGGCGGCGGCGGACGTGGCGGTAACGAGTAGGCCTGCCGGCGGCGGCGGACGTGGCGGTAACGAGTAGGCCAACCGGCGGCGGCGGACGTGGCGGTAACGAGTAGGCCTACCGGCGGCGGCGGACGTGGCGGTAACAAGTAAGCCTACCGGCGACGGCGGACATGGTGGTAACGAGTAGGCCTACCGGCGGCGGCAGACGTGGCGGTAACGAGTAGGCCTACCGGCGGCGGCGGACGTGGCGGTAACGAGTAAGCCTACCGGCGGCGGCGGACGTGGCGATAACTTTGGGTGCAACATCGTATTTTTTATTAATTCCCTTCGATCATATCTAAGCACAGTATCGCGGCTGTCATCGATGTGACGAAACCCAGAGACGCGGGTGAAGGCCGTTCATGTGTGCCGACAGCTTGATGTCAAGTTGCCAGCTGACGGAGTCAAAGGACGACAGATCGAAAATGTGATGCAAGGGTCGAGTCAAGAAGACTCGCTGATTACCAAACACTCAAAACCCGGTTTAAAAACGATCCAAGGTTGTGGGTGTTAAGCAACGAGGCTGTGCCGAGGCCGCGCCGCGGGGCTGAGGCAGCAATAACAGCACGGGGCGATCGGTTGCGTCGGTGCTGGGTGTCTGAGAGCGATTGTTACGTGTCGAGGATGTAAACTGGGAAGTAGTAACCGGTATCATGATCGGCTGACTCCTCCGAATTAGGATTGACATAATTAATTATTAAATCCAGTGGAAATATATTCTAAATATAAGTACATATGTAAAAATATATACATAAGCCATACTAAACCCATCTACTGTTGCTAAAATTCAGAGAGGTAGTAACAATGTTTTCGAAACATTAAAAAAATCATTTTATCATTAAATGTAGGCCTAGTTTGTAAATTTCTCTCCGTATTCATTAACCCTCAAATGGAGGAATTTAACTGAATCTTTAAGCCTGCCTGATTAAGGCTGCTTTTTGTCTGACTTGCACATATATTAGGCAATACATGGAATGTAAACTTAATTATTCACTTTCATAACATATTTACCCTTATACTTCAATTCCCTTCTCTTCAACTACTATGCCTGGTCTATTCGATTATTGTGGATTCAAAACTTTATGATATTTTTCACTGGTGTTCGCTTACACAACTTAAAACAATAATCTGGCTTTAATGTTTTTCGCTGTGATATCACCTTCAGGGAATTATTCGAATTTGTCGAGTAGTCGTCTCAAAATCATATTATAAAATAGTGCTTTACTGTGGTAAAGTATTTTAAGATGTATATAAATTTTAGGCGGCTCCCACACTGCTGCGACAAGCATTTTTCGTGCTAGTCGCGTGATACTAGTCGCACCAGTGTGAAACCTCTTGCAATGCGAGTGGCAAAAAGAACATTTGTGCAGATATGCTGGAAAAGGCTGATCTGCTCATTTGCCAACTCGGATTGCGACTTTGAAGCTACGCGAAACACCGATTGATCACGTAGCAAGTGTGTCCAGCACGGAAGTAGCGCTATGCTACTGCTACGCTAGTGCTTCTTCAGTGTGAAAGCTCCGCCTTGATAACACGGGTAGGTTTTCACGTAGCATGCGACTAGCTCAAAACATGTTCGTCGCATGATGCTTGTCCCACACGTGTGCGACAAGCACGATGGGACAAGCATTTTTCGTGCTAGTCGCATGATGCTAGTTGCACCAGTGTGAACCCTCAGGGATGCGAGTGCAAAAAGAAGTAGCACGGTGAAGCGCTGCAGCTAATTTGAAATAAATTCAAGATGTCATCCGATAAGGATGAAATTGCATCGCTGTTTGCGGTGTTTATTAGAAGAAAACGTTGTTGGAGTAGGTAAGACGCGCGAAGCTGCAGCAGGCTGGAGAAGACTCCAGCCTGCTGCAGCATTACCGGACAAATGCTGCAGCAGGTCCGGTTCTAAATCACTTCTAACTGTGTCATGGGACCTGCGTATGCGCCAACTCGGCTCGATACTTCAATGCTACGTCGCCGCTTCGCGAAACATCGATTGATCGGTTTTGGAGTAGCACGTGCGACCAGCACAGAAGTAGCTTCGCTACTGCTACTTCAGTGTGAAAGCTCCGACTTGATAACACAGGTTGGTTTTCACGTAGCATGCGACAAGCACAAAAAATGCTTGTCCCATCGAGCTTGTCGCACCAGTGAGGAGGGCGCCTTAATCTCCGTATAAGACGCCGACACAAGTAGCCGACACTTAAGGCGAATATGAATGAGTGATGAGAATATAATGGGTGAGATGCCTTGTGTAGCCTTGTTGACCAATGGCAGCTGGATCCAGTTTCGAATCTTCCCAAAATGTTCTCAGGGTTTTGCTCAGGATCGATCTGGCAAATATGAAATTGAGAGACGTATTGTGATATCATGATATATTGTGAGGTAATTTCCAATATACCTCACTGCATAGTCAACTTAATCCGCGTTACAATGCTTGTACAAGTTTTAAGGCAATAAAGGAATTATTGATTGATTGATTGATTGATTGGTTATTTTTTGTTGATGAATTCGTACCTCTAATAAAATCATCATATATATTTTTTTTAAATTTCCAAAACTTTGGCCAGACCGTCAGACCGTTCTACTGGGCAGATTTTCATGATTATTTTGTTAACTGATAGGTAATTATGTCTAGATATGTCATCACCCATTCAGACTAAGATATCGTCAATGGGCTTCGCTCCAGTGGCTCCTAAAGTTCCCATATTAATCTTATGGAGGAAGTTTGTTTACATCAGATGATTACTTAAAACATATGTTCATTAAGTAAGAGAGTTCATTTGGTTTGCCAAAGAATAATGCAGCAAAAAATACAACTGCTTTATTTTTCTCCTTTCTACAGTTGTTTATATATTTCACAATTTACATTTAATCCAGTTATGTTTGTATGAATAAGATAAATTGAGAAAATAGCTGCCATATTTATGGGCGTTTATGCAATCAATAATATACATGAAATCCAGTTATTATTTCATGATGATAGATTGAGAAAAATCTGCTACATAAGAGGCATTTGTGTTTGGATAGAAAAGTTTTATTTTTTGAGGTTTTGGTGTTAACTAAGGGCCCTTTCAAAATTTGTTGACCCATTAGAACTTTACGTTTAGAGCTATAAAAATACTCACGCATAATCATCCAATTCCTAATCGTTTCGTAATGAGCCTCTGTTTCTAATCGGCAAACTCTCCCCGGAAAGTGACATAAACATACAGATTTTCTAGAAAAAACCCCCGCATTGTTTATTCTTTTTTTAATTTGCGTTGTATACCTTAGGAATCAGTTGAGATATTGATTTTAAACTTGACGCAGGAATTTTATCTGTTAAGTCTAAGTTTGTTTTTAATTTTGAATTTAGTTTTCCAGTTTTTAACTCAAATGGTTGTTTTAGCACTATGGTATCATTTTAACTCCCGAAGTTAGCATAGTGGACTCAAACCTAAGGCTTATTTGACATGACGTCACGAAATGAGTGTCAAAGCCAAAAGAGAACGTAATACACTTTATTGGTTTATTCGAGGTAACTCTTAAAAGTTTTTTTTATATGTTGTAAGTTATACCCGGTGTGACAATTTTGTTCTGTGGTTACTCTTAATCAAGTTAACCATTGTTATGCGCTGTACTAAAAACAAATCAAGAACCCTGCAGGACGCTTTACCATTAGCTGTCATGAAAAGAAAACAATAAATTGATTGTTATTAAAGGTTTAATCTTGTATCGTGTAATGGGATGAGCTTACAAACGACACTATGACGAAAAGTTCGTGTCTTCTTACTATAGGACACAACAGTCATGGGAAAATATATACATAATAAACCAGCCCCGGGAAAGAAGGCCTGAGAATAGTTAAACTTAGTTTATACATATAACAAATATTATGTTCTTTTCCTTTAACAAAATTCAAGATGGTCTAATGTTATCTCCGCATAACTGTTTTAAGCAGACAAACTGGTGATAAAACAAAACAGTTATTACATTACATTTAAAACCCTTTGTAGCACTCAAGCGGAGAAAATATTAGTACTAACGACTTCAAGGTTAAAGAAAACGTTATCTTTATTTATAAACAGGATTAATAAAATACGTCTTACAACACTATAAAGTATATTTATACTTATACTGTACTTGCATACAAGACGGTAAAATATACACAAAAGATGGTACAAGGCGATCGATTTCAACCGGTTACACCGGTTATCATCAGGCCAAATCAGAGAATGACAGAAACAAGATGGCGAACAGCTTATATACTATTGGCTACCGGAAGTTCTGGAAACAATTTGTGATAAGTACCACCAGAGTCAAAGTTGACCTGTTCATTGATCAATTTATCCCTATCCTTACATTTTTCCTTAAAAGTAAACAATTCTTCCGATACATTCATTACATTTCCTTTTAGCGAATTTCCCCTATAGGGAAGAAGCTATTACCGTAGGTCTCATGGTAAGACTTATTTTTTGATTTATTTGGACTTTACCTATCGCTTCTAGTGTTTAAAACTACACTACGTTTCGGGAGGTAAGGAAACTCCTCCCGTTATCAAGTGAACCCTACTTACATCTAAATATCAAACTCTTACACCTAACTAACCTACATTTTTTTGGATTTTTTTGATTTTTCTTTTACATTCTAATTTACACTAACACAAGGATAACAAAAAATCAAATACAATACACTAACACAAAATTTATATACACACCTAACTAACCTACATTTTTTTAATATTTTCCTTTACAATTTAATTTGACTAACAGAAAGATAACAAATATATATACAAAAAATCGAATACAATACACTAACACAACATTTATATATACGAACAAATGAAAAACTGACAATACATTACCTGTTCTGCATCGTGGCCTCCAAGCTGACGGGCAAACACGGGAAACGGGCTCACGTCCATCCACAACCAAACCGCACACTAGACTGATAAGACAGGTAAGACTTAAGCCCGAGACTGTGATAACTTTTCATTTTGAGGTCCCCAGATTCCAAAAACACCATTCGTTCAAATTTGTATATATGTAAATGTATATATATATATATATATGTGTGTGTGTGTGTGTGTGTGTGTGTGTGTGTGTGTGTGTGTGTGTGTGTGTGTGTGTGTGTGTGTGTGTGTGTGTGTGTCCGTAAGTCGAAGTCCTAGAATACGGTCTAAAACATAATTTTGTCGTACAGCAATAAGAAAATGAATGATCTGACGGCGACGGACATTGAAGCGAACGTCAGGATGTTGAAAGAAGTTGACCACTGCGCAGTACGACAGGAGGTCACAAAAGATGTTCAAGTCAACAGCAAAACACTAAATAAGGAAAAAAAAGAAGACCTGAATAATTGTAACGGTATTAAGAAGAAATTAAAAGAAAGTAACTCAATCGCCCTAAAGGCTGACAAAAGCAATACCGTTGTAATTATGAACAAAGAGGACTATATCAAGAAGATTTTATAAGATTTTACTAAAGAAAATAACTTCAAGGAGCTTCAGAGAGACCCAACAGAAAAATACCAAAAAGAACTGACCGAGGCTATGAAGAAGTGTACCAAAGTGATTACAGAAGAAAAATGTAGACCGAAAATGAACATCCTTAACTCAAAAGCTCCAGTATTCAAGGGAATTCCTAAGATCCACAAGAAGAATTTGCCTATTAGACCTCTTGTAAATTTTAAATGTGCACCTACATACAATGTTTCAAAGTTGTTGTCTGCTAGATTAAACAAGGACTTGGAATTAGAATACAAGTATAATGTAAAATACCCCCGTAGCAGCAAACCTGCGTACTCAGCGAATTTCCAATGCATATATATGTATCTTAATACCACATAAAGCCACATACCAAGTTTCATCAATATACATTCATAAACAAACGATTTATGACATTTTAATTATTCTCCATAAGAATAACATGGCGGCTGAGTATGCAGGTTTGCTGAAGCAAGGAACACAAAAAATAGGGTTTTATACAAATATCAATATAACTCATGTAGATAAAGCCACATACCAAATTTCATTAATTTATTTTCATAATTAAGGGATATAACACGTTACTTATTCTCCATAAGAATAACATGGGGCTGAGTACGCAGGTTTGCTGCTACGGGAGCCTTTGGAAAAAATTGTTTTTTTGGGCAAATATCAATGGTCCACAACCAGATGAAGCCGTATACCAAGTTTCGTCAGTATACGTTCATAAATAAGCGAGATATAAAATTTTTCTTTTCCTCCTTAAGAATAACATTAGACAACGTACTGTGTTTAGCACTTTCAATATCTCGGTAACCAATTGACGTAGAGAAATGATCAAAATACCAAATTGTGTGTTTTTTAAGCTAATCCAATGGAAAAAACTAAAATCTGACTATTTCCAAAATTATATGTACAAAATTCGAAAAATCCATTTTTTGGGTACAAAACCCCCCCAAAATACCGCTTTGGATGGAGCGATCTGGCTGGTTTTCGAACTTAAAGTCATAAATGTTGCTTTACACGTTTATACCAAATTTAATCAAAATCGGATAATTTTTACGAGAGTTATCGTGCTCACGGACACACACACACATATATATATATAAATATACAGTTTCGAACGAATGGTGTTTTTGGGGTCTGGGGACCTCAAAACGAAAAGTTATCATAGTCCCGGGCCTAGGTCTTACCATGCCGACTACGGTAATAGCTTCTTCCCTATAGGGGAAATTCGCTAAAATAGCTATGATTTCGTAGATAAAGTGAAACACGTCAATGTAAAGGCTAATAGTAGATTAGTTTCTTTTTGATATTTCTAATTTGCACACAAATTTACCTGTCATGGAAACGGTTAATTTTATTAAATGTAGGCTTATAGATAACGGATTGGATAAAGTTTATGTAGATCAACTTGTAAAATTGTTAATACTGAAACAGAATTATTTTAGATTCAACAATAGGGTTTGTGCACAAAATGATGGATTAGCTATGGGGAGTCCACTTTCCGCAACAATGTCAGAAGTGTTCCTGCAACAACATGAAGAATGTATTGTGGAAAGATTGAACAAAGATAATGAAGTAGCAATCTACGTTACATTTGTAGGATGATGTCCTTATAATTTATAGCGAAACCAAGGATGGTAAAGCAGATGATATGATGCAAATATTCAACAACCACCACAGAAACCTGACTTATACAAGCGAACTTGAAGAAGAAAGAAAATTAACTTCCTGGATTTAACACTAATGAGAAGAGAAGATAAGCTGGAATTCAAAATCTACAGGAAGCCAACACAAACGAATACAACCATCAACAGCAAGTCACATGACCGCTTCATTTCGTTCAATGCTGCACAGAGCCTACAAGATCCCATTAAGTGAAACAAACAGAAGAATAATTTATCCTACGACCTAAAATTAACGAAAATAAAATATGGTAGACCTTAGTGCGAAATGTTTGACACTAGTCCATAGTCGTGTTCATGGCCCAAGCCCAGATAGAGCTCTGCTCGTTTACCTGAATTCAGTTTTAAAATCAAATCAAATCAAAACAAATAATACAGTTGATCATGGACCACATATTGCATATGTTTGATACAACTTGACCTTTTTATTTATTAATATTTGTTTTATCGATAATCTAGTATGTTTTATTCAAATTTCCCTTTACAGTCATTTCGTTTAAATTTGCTGATCATGGGTGTCCGCTTTACGCTTTCCTCAAAAGTTTCTGGTACGGTTCAACGTTATGTAAGTGTGGGTGAACTGTACTCGGGTCCGGTCGCTTCTGAGATCAACAATAACACTTTGTTGGGATACCAGGGCAGTGGGTCAGCAAGGCTGGCGTAATGCTGACGAACCAAACACGCGCTGACCCCACCCGCGCACGCTGATACGTACCGTGCCACCGCAGACGCTTCAGCACTACGCATTCCAGCCACACGCATGCCGCCGCCGATCGCTACCCTCAGCTCATGGCTTATCCAGTGTAATAATGGTGTAATGACGCTCGTTATTGATTTCTCCGAAACTGAATAACAGATAATGCATATTCATTAGACTGAGTGACTCGTGTTTTTTCATTGAACGGAACTTTTGACTGTGTAATAATACGCTTAATCGTATATAAGAACGATTTACTTTTATGTAGTCATGTTAATTGATGACGGAACGAAGTGGAGGAATCTATGTATTAGCAGAGACAATGATTCGGTGTCCGTGGGTGTGTGGTCGTGCGTGTATTCGGAATGCAATAACGTGAAAACGGCTGAACGTATCGTTTTCAGATTTTACACAAATGTTTTGTTTACGTGAACAAACTTACCCTGAATAACAACGTAAACATACTTTAAACTCTTCCAAATATATAGTGTTCCAAAAAATAAGGAACGCTAAAATAAAATAATATAAGTAGTGGCGATACTTCGTGATGAGTTGGGACATATGTGAACAAAGCAGACACTTAATATGTGCTGGAAATGAAAACAAAACGGACGTTTTACAGTTTCCATGTTGTTCTTATGCAGTCCATTTGTCCTTGTTTCTGGCTGACATGGAAGTGATCAACAAAAATACAATTCTTTGAGTAAAATTCATGTTGGTGATGGTGAATTATGTACAAATTACTGCAGCCATCTTCCATCCGTGATTAGAGTAAAACAGGTTTTACAACGATGTTTCGGGGTCTGGAATATTCCTGTCTTTAGGTGAGAAAAGTACCTATAAAATAGAGCATAACAAGTTAATGTCACTCCAGACAATGCTTGAAAAAAATTCATAGAAGTAGTGTGGAAAGGGGACTTTTGGCTCACTTGATTTATGGCTTCCGGTCACGTGACCGGAAGCGCTGCGTCATGAAAGACGTCATCTGAGGCTGAGCCAGTGACGTAGGCGGTTTCGTGACGTAATGAGTGAAAGGTTAAAGTTCAAGGTCACGGGGAGGTAATTTTAAAAAAGTACTACCTCGCACGCGTAAAATCCGATTGTGATTCGATAGTTAATCGATAAGAAATATCGAATGAAAACAATCGAATGAAGCAATCGAATGATACGAGTGCGAGGTAGTACTATTACAAATATTACTTTATTTTATTTACAATAATTCATGTTTACAATAGTTCCCCGTTGTTCGTTGTCATCGATGTTGTTGATCCGGACGAGTTGCGGCCATCACTTCGCTTTCTGATGAAAGACGGTAGATATTTCGATTCCTGCGCAGAGTCCATGTTGTTTTTTGATGCGTAAAGTTCCAAAGATAAATCGTAACCGGACACAATGAGAAGTCTTAACTCTTCATTAAAAACCTCGAGGTCTTGGAAAGTCGCCAGATGAATAGAGTCATAATGAATACACCTAATTTTGATGGACATTTTAACAGAGAGCTCGAAGTACACTGGTCAAGAGCCGGAGGTGTACTGACTATTCGCTAGCTAGCGTTTTGGTATCAAACAAAATGGTGGGGGTAAAAGTGTGGTGGGGCGGAGCAGATGGCGGACGGCCAGATGGCGGACGGTAGATGGCAGGCGGCAGATGGTAGGCGGCAGGTGCGAGGCAGATGGTTGCTACTACATTCGCCGCCACAGTAATGCAATCCTTCGGCGTAATTCTTGTATTTTATCTTGTCGGTTCATTTGATACGTTTTACATCTACATATGCAATAGCTGAAACACTTGCACTTACGACAAGCTTTCCCGTCAACTTGATCGCCTGGTATTTTAAAACATTGTAACTCGCAACAATATGTCTTCAAATTGTTATCGAAAAATAAATTGTTCATAGGTGGCACCGACATGTTAGCTGCAGCGTGTGTTAGACAAGACTGAGACTAACTTCACTGCTCCCTCTCTTTTATACCTCTGCATAAGTTAACCCTGAATGAAAGTTCAAGGTCACCCATTTGAATTTAAAAAAAAAGCAACACAGCAGTATATAAAATAATATACTGCTGTGTTGCTGTTTTTTCTTTTTTTCTTTTCTTTTTTTTCTTTTCTTTATTAAACAAACATCTTACAATACAATAAGCTTAAGTCTAACATTAATGACTAGAAATACAAACAGAGAAATACAAACAGAGACATTATGTACAAATATGCGTGATGTGCAGAGTGAGTTCCGTAGAGTTGTTGCCGCTTACACCGTGTGATACCAAATACAACGTCCCCGGTTGAATATCTCGCAAATCTTCATTTTGTAGCAGTTGAACAAATCGTTTTGGAAGAAATACTTGAAACTTCGGCTCATCTCCTGGAGTGAAAGGTCCTTCGCTCAATGAAACTAGAATTGCTTCTCCATGTGTGGTTTCCACTTTCTTGATGTTATGAATAATGTAGTGTTTTTGTTCTTTTAGTTCTGAACACTTTTTAGTTAGCAGAAGGTCGGATTTTGAATGAGTGTTGAATTGATCAACCAGTGTTTGTAGAAACTGTTGTGATGCCATCTTCGTCAGTGGTGGTTGTGGTGTCTTCTGTGATGTTGCCTCTTCGGAGTCTCGAATAATACTCGTGCTGGAGCGGTGCTGTCTCCTCGTATTTATAGGCCCCGCTACCCCCACCACATTTCTGTTCTCCGCTACCCCCACCACATTCCTGCGTTTGTTTCAAGTAAGCAGCCAAACGATACGCGTTGTACAATGCACAGTTTGTTTGGCCGTGTTTAAGATCTTTTGCAGCGACACAAATATTACCGAGATTAATGTTAAAGTCCTTACTGATAGTTATATCGAAAACATCACCGTGCGTGTACTTTTGTATCCAGTTCTTTTTTTCTAATCCTCTTGTGTATATATGTGAATATTGTTTGCAAAAGTTAAACATAATACTGTGCAGATTACTGTAGCTTATAAATCCTTCATACCAATGTATGTGATGAAAGTAGTTTGTTATCCATTTGTTTGTACTTTTTGCTTTGGTGTTAAGTTTGTTAAAAGAAAAAGGAGCTTCAAACGTGAATGGGTAGGCTACAAATGTAAGCAAGTCTAAAATTACTAATTCCTTGATAATAAACCTATCATCATTATTTCGAAATGCTTGAAATTCTATTACACAAGGCTTTACACTCACTTCTTCATCCCCTCCGCTCATCATGGCACCTAGCGATCAACTAAACTGTTTTCCACACCACGGTAGGTTAAATACCAGGCCGTACAGTTGCAGGCGCGTTGGCGTATATTTAACGTGGGCACCGTCCCCAATAGGCCTACCCCACGTGTGTTCTTCTTTACTAAGTCAAACTTTAGTCTTTTTTAACTTCTTCTTCTTGTGTTTCGTTTTCTTCTTCTTCTTGTTTCTCCGTTTCTTCTTCCTGTGTTGTTTCTTCTGTAGCTTCTGTAGCGATTTCTACAAGTGGTTCAAAATCCTTTAACTTTCTCCACATGCAAACTTCATGAGGTATTCTATTAAAAATAGATGTATCCACAGGTCCGTACACGATGGTGCTATCAGGTTGTTTTTCCAAAGTATCGACCAAATATTCTTTAATAATAGCGCTTGCAAATACCAACTGTCTCATGTACCTTGTAATAGGTTCTGTTGCGTAGTTTAAAACGTAGAATTCTTCACGTGACAGTAGAATCTTATTTTCATGTTGAGTCAAGTCTCTAATTCGCACTTGTAGTTGTCCGCGATGTTTAACAATATCGATTTCATTGTCACAATCCAAAAGTCGAATATGTGTTTTCCTTCCACACAAACTGTTAGTTAAATAACATTCTATTAAATGTACATGTTTCAAAAATGACTCCCAAGCATTTTGCGAAAATAAAACCTTTTTTGTTCCATGGTGTAGTATTACTGTAGGGGAATAATCCAATGACTTCATCAATCCAACTGATACACTTTTACTGATGCATGCTGAGATGGGGTAAAAGATTCGCAAAAAAACTTCAGTTAAAATGTGAGGAGGAATATTTTCTTCAACTTTCTTCTTCCTCTTTGGTACTACCTTTGATGGGTCTGCATTACTTTCCTCCTCTCTATCTCTTTTACCAAACTTTAAAAATGCAGTTATTTCCTTGATGATTTCTTCTTCACTAGTATTATCACGTTCCAATAACGGTGCTACCTCTGCATCACCTTGTACAACAGATGGAGAACTCATTTTGTAGAAGATGTTACCCATGCGACGATAGACGATCAACTGAAGACCTGCATTGTTGCTCCGCTATTTATAGGTTAGCGACAGTGGCGGTGCCGGTGGTGGTACAACGTTTTACAATACTGTCTTTACAATACCGGTCAACGGTGTGTATGTAACAATTTTATCGTGCAAAATTAAACAATACGCAGATGTATTTGCAGGTACGTTTTCTTGAAATTCCATTTCTATTTTTATATCAACACTAGACGATTTTACAGATTCATTTTGTTTGGAACAATCAATTACAACAATCGGAGCTTTCGATTCAAACTGTACGGGAGATAGTAAAGGTGTATTTGTTTTGCCGTAATATGAATTTTGGAACCTAGCGTACATATCGTATAAAACACTGTACCTTTTTTTATCAAAAGAAATATTAAAGTTGTCGTAGGGAAAGAATTGTGAATTCAGGAACACTTTACAGTTTGTTAATTTACAATGGTCAAATTCACCAGCATTTTCAGTTATTATACTTTTCTTCTTCGTTTGTAATCCAAATATTACATATCTCGCTTTTTCCAAATGAGTAGAAGTTTTTACAGTCCATGTATGCCGTTGTGTTGTAGGTAAAACGGGGTATTCATGAAACTCCCAGCTTCTGAATGGCATTACAATGTCTCGATCTGATTTTAACTTTCTTAATAATGTAATCCTGTGTTCATCATTTAGTCGCACATGTGGTACTCTCCAAACAATCTTGTCTAATGTTAATTTCCAGTCTAAATTGGCATCAGTTGTTCCAGTAGCTGCTTTAATAATATCTTTATCGTTTGATGATCTTAATAAAACTAGTTCTTGTTTTACATTTATTATTATTCTTCTGTAGTCTTCAGCAAATCCTAGGAGTAATCTTAAAGGTACGTAGAAATCAAAGTTTCCCGAAGAGTCAGGAGCGATTGTACTTTTGTCTGGTGCAACCCATCCTGCAACAGCTAACAAATTCTTCTCGTTTGGTGTTAAAGACGCTAATCCTTTCAATGTACTGGAAATTCCAACCTTTTTTGTTGAATCGACTGTAACTCCTGAAATTTCATATCTAATCTCGTCAAACAAAAATGCCATAGGATTATTTATGAACGGAACAGTGGTTCCAGCAGTACCATCATTTTTTGTTACTTTTCCTTCAATATATAAATAACTTTCGCATGGAAGAGTATAAATGTCTTGCTGTTGTATAGGAATCCTAATTTCATCGTTATTGTTTAATTTGGACGAAGCGTAAGGGTTGTGCGTGTGATATTCCTTTTCCCATAAGGTCTCGTCGAATGTTGGACCCTGCGCTATATCCAGTATATCCATTGTTAATGACCTTTAATCCAATTTCTTCTAGAAAACGAATGTTGTCACTTGTTAATCCTTCTACAGCTGATGAGCTACTGACCTCTTTGCTTGTTGGCTCTCTCTTTTTAAATGATAACCCCATTGTCTAAGCGGATGATTTTATATGTATTCTTACAGTAATAGCTTCTCCTCTAAAGTCAATAAGGTTTCCGTCTTGATCCACTATGTTCAGCACGATGTCTGAAATGAAACTGGTGTTTAACGGTAGGTACACAAGGTTTTGAGGCTTTTCTACTATCTTGAAACCCGGTGCAACTGATGGGTAGAATGTGTGTAATATATGACGATTCTCTCCATCTCTGTAGGATCCTTGTATAATGTTACATGTAATGTCTATGCTATTAACTTTGATGATCGTCACAGTTTTATTCCCAGAATGAGTTTTATTAGGTTCTAATACTTTTGTTTCCTTAGAAAACCCCAATAAACTACCAATTGAATGTTCTTGACTAAGATCAATATAATACTTAGACGTAATTTCGGCTTTCATTGTATTGTTATTGCCTTTTATCGTTATATTTTGTTTTCCCATATGTTTTTGTATAACTTCATTTATATTATCAATTTCATAAGCTCCTGTTGGTAAACTGAATTCTTCCAAAGCTGAATACTTTCCTTTATCATCTTTTGTCTTGTAATAATGTATTTTGTTATTAATTCCTTCACTAACGTTTGGAATAGAGTTATATGTTGTTAAATCCAATAATGCGGCTTCCCATAGTCTTCCTTTTTGCAAACGTAGCTGGAAACAGAATACTGCGCAAAGTACATGAGTTACCGGTTAATGACACTGTATACGAGGACATCTTAAAGTTGACTAACACTTTTAGCTAAAAAGTCTAAACATAAATGACCGCAAATGGATGTATCATCAGGTTGTTTTCTTGTATGATTGTAAAAAACATTTTCTGCCGCACGAAAGTATTGTTGAAGTTCTTTCGGTGGTGGAAGGTCTCCAAAACTGTCGAAATAATAAATGGTTTTACCAAGTTTCTTGTAACACACCCAATGAGTGCCTAATCCTTCACTATTATCCAAATTTACAATACCAGTCTCATTTTTCCACATTTTAACCGGTAACTCATCTTTCATAAATACTCCTCTAAAAAATGGGATTTTCAAACAAGAAGCATATGTAATCAGTTCTTCATTGGTCAATTCTTTGTTTTTAATTATTAATTGCTCTTTCTTATTTAATACACACGATACGGTCTTAGGTATAATCCTCCTCCCTTTTTTATCATTGACCATATTGTTGGTTTCTTTTTAGCTTTACCACTCGTAGATCGACGTTTTCTTCTGATATTACCTCCTTGTTTTTTAGCGGGTTTTTTCCCACGCCTTCTTCTCTTTCCTCCTCCAAACGTAGTTTTTGCTTTCATTGCTGCTGTTACTGCTAAAGACGCTGCTTTTTCACCAATACTCGCGTCACTAGATTTTACTCTTTGCCAAGCTTTCTCAGCAAGTGCTTTATCCGCTATTGATCTATTTTTAGTATCACCAAATTTGGAATACGCTATATCGTGCTGTTTACAAGCCTGATCGAGCTTATTTATTCCAGGATCTCCTCTAGCAAGACGTTTCTCTAATTTGGTTCCAGGACCACAATATTGATATCCTCCAGGTAAATGTAATTCCACAGGTAATAAATCAATCGCCTTGTTAACTATAGCTCCAACCGGTTTACTCAATAGAGAAAATGCTGTTGATGCTATTCCCCTTCCTCTCTGTAATCTCTCTCGATTATGACTGATGCGTTTAACCCTCGACATGGCTATTTATAGCAAAACTTACAATCAGTAGGTGCACTCTATAAATGTTTTACAATGAATGTAATATCAGTTTTGGTTTCTTGTATTATATACTGTTTAAAATCCATTTATTATATCGAAATGGATTTATTAATTAAATGTAGACATATTAAATAAAAGTAGTAAAAATAGAAATAAGGTGTAATTGAAGATGTTCCAGATGTTTCTCCGCTGGTGATGGTATCGTTGTCTTCGGTAAAATGAATAAACTTTAAATAGTTGTCATGTTCCCTTAGAAACTTGCCACTTAATCGTTGATAATTGAATAACACATCCCAGTCTAGTTTATCTTTAAAATTGTCAATGTAATTCTCAGAGAGATTTTGATATTTACTTATTACTTCCCAACAGTTATTAAAATTTGATGTCATCTCTACGAGGAAGTCTTCTGAAAACTGTTGTCTTTGTAAAGTATGGATCCAGTTAACTCTGTGAAAATAAATTCTTAACATAGTCATTGTAAAGAGGTAGTGTATGGAAAGTTGTTCCCAATCCATATATCTATCAAACCGTTGAACAAATCCATCTGTCAACACTCCTTGGGGAAATCTCGGCTCTTGAGATATTAAACTCCACGCAGTAATATTGGATTCCATCATCCTCTCTGTATCGTCTCTCGAATATGACTGATGCTTTATCCCTTATCATGGGGGGTATTTTAAATTCTTTTTTCTCTTATGTAATCTTCATTGTTTTCTGTTGGTTCATTAATCACATTCACTTTATCCTCCTTTCCTAATGTCTTGACTTTAGAAGGCTTAGACGGTTTATCTCGTTGATTAGGTTTCTCTGGATTGTGTATATTTTTCCAGTCTAAATAATTGTGACTGTCAACATCTGAAGCTGCATCTCTTCCTGAAGCCCGATGGATATAATGGAATAGAGCTGCACCAAACCTTTCCAAATGTTTTTCATATTCCGTAGTCCATTTATTGTGTACAATATCAAACATTTTCTTATTTACAGCGTCTCCATCCTGCTCACAATCACCTACATTTGATAATTTTAATTTTTTTACATCATAGCTTGTATCAGTCTTATTCCTTTTGTAAATCGTTAACAATTTTAGAGTAGCTAAATTTACTGCTTCACCATCATAAATGGGATATTGTATATCGCTTAACCTTTTACCGGAAAACCCCCAATGATCTTCGTGTACAGTTGGGGTTCTTTTTTTCATGTACTGTACTGTAACCGCATCAGACGACATAAGCGGATCACCAACATTTTGAATTACTTTTCCTTCAAAATTATAGTTGCCGTCAGGTGTTAACGGAAACCCAGCTCTTTTTTCACTATATCCAGATTTTACTCCAAACTCGGAATACCGTCCAAACTTGTCCACACTCATGATGTAACTGAATCGCTATCGTTTAGGTTCTTATATATACGTCTACTGATCAATTATTCCTTGTTTTCGCAGTTCATCAACCAAAGCTACCCATTCGTTTTCTAAACCAGTGTGCCCGGCTTCCATAGCTTCATGTAATAACCTCATTCGATCAACTAACTTATTTATATCGTTGTAATATATTATATTAGTTTTATACAAGTTTTTCAATAATCCCTTTCCAGATGTGGTAGGATCAGTTGTTTTTCTCTTTTTATGCAAAACATTTAATTCAGCAGAAGATAAAGCTCTTCTTTTAATTGGAGCTTTTTTTGATTTCGAGGGGAAAAGACTGGATATAATACTTGTATATTTTATTGACCGATTTCTATGAATAGGTAGACCTTTGGAATACTTTTTTCTATGTGCATTTGTATACTCTAATATATTTTTAAACAATTGTAAATCCCTTTTAGTGTATTTACCAGGATTATTTTTAAAGATGAGTTCAAACAAACCTTTTGTACCTTTATATTTCTTATCTCCAATAACTATATCATCATTTTCGTTTATATCTAACTTGCTATCTCCAATCATTAATCCTTTATCCTCTATTCTAGCTCCATAGGTATGATAATTTCGATTAGCATGTGCGGCGTGTAACATTTTTAACGTATATGTTCTTCCAAGTGTTCCTTTAAACATAATATCCGTGCCTAATTTGCTTAAGTTGGATGGGTTAATATCCTCTTCTTTTGCTCTTGTATCTTCTACACTTGTATCTTCTGTACTTGTATCTTCTGCAATGTCCTTTTCCTTTAAATCCTCTATATCTCCGCTTTCTTCATACTCGTCACTTTCTTCAGATGTTTGTAACTGGCCAAAACTTTCATCATTTTGAAATTCTTCTTCATATTTGGAAATTGGTAGCATTTTGTCCCCTTCGAAGCGAATTGAAGGTTTTTCCATATTTTGTGTTAATCGCTTTAAAGGTTCAGTAACAGGTTTGAATGTTGTTTCTAAAAATTGCTCTCTTTCATTTATACCTGATTTTAAAGCTCGGTTTTTTTGTCTAATAGAATCACTAAGTGATTTTATTTCCTTTAATAGCTTTTCCTGGTTAACCATCTTCACACCTTGACGACTTGTACAGTAATACCGCTAATCAGTGTATTAAAACGAATTTATCAAAACCTATTCTATAACGACCATCTTTTATAGCTTGATCTTTCATAATAACCAAAAATCCATACTTTTCCGCCCATACTTTTCCGCAAAGCTCTTTAAACTTTTCAAATGGCATATCCGCATTCACATGATCGTTATATATATGTTTTAGGTTAGTATCATCTTGTTTGAATACAATTAGAATATTTGCATTATCTCTGATAAGTTGTTTTGGGATTTTGCTATAAGTTTGTCCTATATATATGCTGTCGATGTTATTATGTCTTCCCATGGCAAAGTAGTTTCTAATAGTATCCTGATTTTCACAAGATACATCGTCAAATATAAATACAGAATACGGTTTCGCTTCGTTTGGTTGCATAATGCTATCACTAGCGTTAAATTTGTAAAAATTAACATCAGACACATCAGATAGGATTTTATCCAGCAATTGATACTTTGGTTGATGTAGAGACTTTGAAAAAATATATAGGTTATTAAACCTTAATCCCTGCGGATTAGTGATCAAATTAAAGACAACATTGGTCTTTCCACAGTTTGAGGGGCCACTTACTATACATCGAACAGTGTTTGGAAGTAAACTACCGTGTTTACCATTGTTGATTTTAACGTTATCCACAGTTAAATCATCTATGTTATTAATATTGAATCGATCTTTATGGTGAATAATCTCCATCCTGCTCAAAGGTTAACGATGAAATGAGTTGCTTGTATTAAACCAAGTCCTTTATAGGTATCCATGAATCCTCAGTTTTGTTAAACCCTAACCACCGCACTTTAACTGCGTCCTTTTTTCTTTGTAACACTTTTTCAACAAGATATACATCACCTACTGTTGACTTTAACATTTCATGTCCATAAAATGCACCTTGCAACAAATCTCCTTTGTTATCTTTTAGGATATACGTTTCAGGTACAGTCGGTTGCACTTTATACACTGTAAAAACTTCATTCGTCCAATTGGGAAGGTATTTCTTGGTAAACACTCCCTTATATTTACTAATCCGTACTTTATCACTTACATTAAATTTTCTTGGCTGCATTTTTTCTACTTTAGGCTTTGTATTTTTCTTTATGCGTTTTAATACATCTTTTTCATTTCTTCTATTTACTTTGTTAGGTTTCATACCAATAGTTCTATGAAACCTGTTGTTATAATCATTTATTAATTGTGGTAAAACATCATACCATACGTAAGAACCTCTTTTTGAAAATTGTTTATACAGTGCTCCTTTTAAGGTTCAATTGAATCTTTCTACAATAGCTGCTTTTTTCTCTGAATTTGTAGAATAATGATTTATTTTATATTTATTCATTAACTGTGCAAAGTTTGTATTAAAGTATTCTGTTCCATCATCAGTTTGTAAATGTTTAATTTTGTTTTTATCTCTTTTTATGGCTATTTCCATGGCTTCTGTTACGCTTTTACCAGTCTTGTCCTTTAGAGGCAAAGCGTCTGCAACTTTTGTAAAACAATTAATAATTGTGAGTATATATTTAAATCCTTTGTTTATTCTGCTATGCGGTCGCATTTCAATTAAATCCGCTTGATATAGATCATTTATCCCTTTTATAACAGTATTTCTTCTTGGAAACTTTATTCTTGCAGGTTTGTGTAGTTCATTAATAATCTTCTCCTTCAGGTCTGACATGATGGTTTCACGAAGGCAGCTGATATGGTATTAAACATTCTATGGTATAAATCTGCTTATATATATATATATATATATATATATACATATAGTTCAAGGTCATTCAAAACTTGTGTAAAAAAAGGGGAAACACAGCTTAACATTGCTGTGTTTCCCCTTTTTTTACGGAAAGGAAAAGGATAAAGGATCTAGGACGATGAAAAGGTTACTCGTCAATAGGGTTGAGGGAGTAGTGGCCGAATGGCAATGTGTTGATTTTGTCTGGAAGGGTTTGTCTTTTGTCGTCATTACAGGATAGCGCCTTTTTAACTTCAGTCACGCTGTACAGCTGATGGTTAAAACTTCTGATGGTGTTGAATTTAGCTGTAATGATGTTATCCTCAAATAAGCATTGCTTGTAGTGTTCAAAATGCACTTTCTTCTTTAAATATAAACTCTTCACACCTTTAGCTTTCTTAATATAGCTATTGTTCTTTTCTTCTTCTTCTTTTTCATTATAGAGTTTCAAAGAATATAGTTTAGACATCAGTGCAACAATCTCTTCAAGTAGAACACCATTAGCCTCATCCTTGAATTTGCCTAGTACTTTTTTGTGTATGCCATTGTCGTAGTTTGGATGATCTTTTGGATAATCGGAGAAATCAAAGTCGTTCTTGTAAATAAATGTACGTAAGTCTTTATACATGTCCAATGTTACTATGCGATATATGAAAGCGTCAGTGTCCATATATGTAATAGATATATTTTCTCTTCCGTAGAACGCCACCATTTTGTTGTAGTGAAAGTCGTACATGTGTGTTTTTGAGATGTCCAAGATTGACATGCCTATATACAAAGGACGATCCATCTTCACACTCGTCTTCTTCATGGACACTGCTACAAGTTTTTCATTAATAATTATAGATGTTCCAAAATTTGGCTGCTGTACTAGTTTCTGTAATTTTTTTGCGTCGGTAACAAGTTTAACATTTTTATGTCTTCTTTTGTTTTCCAATGTTTTTCCAAATATCGCATTATTCATTAATTTAAAGAAATCTTTTTGAAAGTCTGATGTAGCTGCTGCTCTTCTGATGGTATTTGAATCAATGTAGGGTTTCAACCAGCATGATTGAGAAAATTCCAAAACTCTATTAATTTTTGTTAGACGTAGTCCTAATTCGATAGCTTGTTGAACCACCCAAAAGTGAGCCACGTAGCGTTGTTTATTATTTAATGTCATCATTAATTTGGGGTGTTTTCCAATTGGTGAAATTTCTGTTTTAGCAAGAAGTGGAAGGTCATAATGAAGATCATGTAAATTTTCTGGGTATTCAAAATCGCAATCCAAAATATATCCAGTGTCACTATGTTTCGGAATTTGTAAAATATCGCCAATAGAGTCGGGATTAATCCATTTAAAGTTATCAAAAGGAAGTGGGTTTGACATTGCCCATCCGTACAGGTTATTTGCATCGAAATATCCTAAATAGGTTGACGGTTTGGTTTCATCGTAATCGGGAAGGTATTTGTTGTTGGCTTTGACATGTCTGGTAACACTTTGGGTCAATCCGCCTCTTACTCCAGCTTCAACCATTAAAACCATGTCAATATCTGTTAAAAGTTGGAGTTTGCATTTTGTTTCTTTTAACATGGCTTGCCAAGCTAATCCTGGTGAAGTATACGAATGTAGAGGGTCCAAACCGTATGCAGCAAAACAGGTGTTTCGGAATTCTTCCATTACATCACAAAGAAGAGTTACATCTAGTTTGACATAAAAGTCCGAGTAATCTCCTAAGGTCTTCATATCTAACTCGTTCCATACTCGACTTGCGTGTTGATAGTCCTCAAGTGATATTTCCGAATCATTAAGTTTGTTTTTGAAGTGTTCTGGTGGAGGTAGTGATGTTTCATCAAATCTATGCAGTCCATCGATGTAGTCATAGGGGAAGACTCCTTTTCGAAGAACCAAATCCATTTTACTATTGGGTACAATTTTGCTTGTTTCTATCAAATCTGTTCTTCTTAGATTTTCAGATAATTTCATGAGGCTTGAAGGCATAAATCTAAATGAATCAACAAACCTTAATTTAATTTTACCCACCTTTTTTGAAAAGCTTATAAATTTTTCCATTGTAGTATCCAAAACGTCTATTGCTCCATTATCTCTTCCTAGTTCGGGGATTATGAAGTGCGAATCATAACCACTCAGATTGTGCAGAACTACTGGGATGAAATATGGTAGTTTGTAGTTCAAGTTGCAAGCGTTACAGGCTGCACCTCTGTACGCTCCCGTAAGATGATCGTGGTCACGAACTTTAACGTTATCCAGTGTAAAGGTGTTATTACACAGATAACACGTTGTTGTTGAATCATAATGTTGAAGCTCTTCTTCTTCCATAGGTGACATGGGTACCTTTGTTCTATACAGTTCTTCTACCTTTGCAGCTATGTCATACAGATCATCGACAAAGTATTTGGCTGCTTCATCACCGCGATAAATCTTTGGAGAAGATGATAGTCCATATTTTTGAAGATGGTCTTCAGTCAACGTGGATTTAATTAGTATGCAATAACTGTTTGGTGAATGAAGTTGGTATTTGCTTCTTCTTGTAACGTCCTCTTCTTGTTGTTCAAGCGGATGTAAAGAAGACTCGAAATCAGCGTAAACAGCAACAGGTACACGGTATTGTTGTATTACTTTATCAAATTTTATCTGCGCTCTGCTGGAATGTGGCAATTTAATTCTAACCTCATAGTTTCCATTACATAACCTTTGATGTTCTACTAACCATTCTGAACCTCCCCTTCTTAATGGTTTGCCTACATGACAAAAACATCTTTTACAAATGGTTTTCTCTCCGTGTTTTTTTGATATTTGTTTAGATACAAGAGCTCCAAAGTTTCTTATGTAGACATAGTGGGATATGTCCCCTTTAGTGATCAATAGCAAATCCGTATGATCTCTGCGCTCAATAGGTGTTATGCGCAAGGGGTACGCATTGTTTGACGAATCTAAGCCGAAAATGTTGACAGAAGCTGAAGGATTTTGCTTTTCAAATTTTGAAATGTCTGTTATAGCAACAGGGTAAGTCATCCCTTGAAAATTATATCTATGTTGTACTTCTTCATATTTGCGGCTTGGTCTTATCGGATTGTCTGTTACATATTTGACCAACATGGCATATTTAAAACATTCAGTATCTTGATTTTGTACGTTGACGCAGGATAAGGTATTTCTAATCTTTGTTGGTAGAGGGATGTAGCTACTTCCTCGAATTCCATAGCCGTGTTTGTGTACTCTTAAGTCTAGCCCTGTGATGCTTAACAAACTCCATCCAGAGCCTCTTCCTTCATGTTCTTGTATTTTTGTCATTAGCTCTTCAAAACATTCAGATACGATTGAATCAATATCTGACGAAAACATAATAGTTCGGTTTTTTGTTAAGAACCCTCTCGGTGAAGTTTCATTTTGAATGTTTGTAAATAAAGTATCCAGTAATAGTCCAAATTTAATAAAATTTAATCTTTTTAATTCATTTTTCAGAGTTTTGCTAACCAATCCTTTTGCGTTATTTAAAAATTCTTCAAGTTTCAATTTTGTATTGTCAATTTTAAAGTGGGTTACAACATTACCCGGAAGTGCTCGGGCGTGTAGTTCCACATTTACTGATGGTCCAGGCGCATAATGAATGACACTCGGTCTTGAAACTTCATTTTCTTCTTTTTCTTCATTTTCTTCTTTTTCTTCGTTGTGTTCTTCTTCATTTTGTTCTTCTTGATGTTTTGCTAATTGTTGGTCGATTGAATCTAATTCTTCTTCATTTGGTTCTTCTGTATTTGTATTGGTGTTATGTTTCAATTCTTTATGAATGGTTAAAAGCCATTCATCTCTGAAAGAAGCTTTACAAATATCGCAGCGATTCATAATGTAGGCGTGCTCTTCACAAGGGTCAACGCAATAATGAAAAAACACTGCAAATGCACCTCTATTTATACCCTAGAAAAAGTGGTGGGGGTACGTTTTAGGTTAAGTTTAAGTTTTTAGCTGGAGGCTACAAAATTCTGTACTTGGGTCAAGGACATTGAGCATATTTTGCCAAAACGGGGAATAGAGCAGTAAATGATTTCATTTTAAACCATAAACTGATCTATTCCCCGCTTTGTATTTAACAAGGACAATTTTCTAGCAACAGGAAAATTTAATATATTTTAAACTTGTAAATATTTTCTGTCTTGTAACTGGGTCAAGGTTATACAACGATATTACCAAAACGGGGAATAGAGCAGTAAGTAGTTCTCACTAAGTAAGTAGTTGAGGGACCTGTAGGGCCGGGAGTACATATGTTATTAGTAAATAAAACACTTCAAACCAATACCAAACACTAACATATATATTAGACTAACTACATTACCTAGCAGCAAACTACAAGCGTTATCTAACATGCTTAAACAAACTAACTAAACATGCAAGGGCGCGGATCTCTTAATTGCGCGTCGGGCCCAACGCACACTTAACAGACCTACGCTGCAGCAGGCACTGCAACCCAGTGGGACGTTCATCGCAACGGGCGGCAGGCTACTGCGAAGAGACGCTCGAAATCTCGGGTTATATAGACGGAGAATGGGAAATCGGGATATTAAGGGGAAAGCGGGATAAGGGATAACCCTGCTTCGTTGCGGGATTTTATCCCGCACTTCCAAGAACATTTTTCCCTCGACCTTGACCTTGACCTTGAACATGACCCAAATGAGGGGGGGTCTCGAGGGGGGGGGCTCGAGGGAGCTCGAGGGGGGGGGGGGCTCGAGGGGGGGGGTGCTCGAGGGAGCTCGAGGGGGGGGGTGACGTAACCGGTTCTAAACCAGTCCTCAGCTTTCTACCCATGTATGGATAGGGCAAGGTTTCACTTTACGACCTGCTTCACTCTGTCTGCCGCCTCATTCTGGCTTTGGCTTGCAACCAGTACACACGTGCTCTATCCAACTCTATCTTATCCATTTTCTCTTCCATCCTATTTACACCATGTCTTCTCCTCTGACTCCCGAAAAACTCCAGCGCTTAAAGGAATCTTTGAAGAGGTCGACGGAAAGAAGGAGCGGGTTTAAGAGACCTTCAACTTTGAAGTCTCTCAAACGGAATCTCCATGGTCATCCGCTGTATTTTGAACAACGACCCTCGACTCAGCCTCGACCTTCTACATCGGCTCAGCCTCGGCCTTCTACATCGGCAGCTCAACCTTCGTCTCCGACACCGACTGTCGATGAGGTGATGCAACGGACAAGGGTGATGGGGCTGAACGACTTGGTGACGCCGTTTGAAGTCTCCAAGGTCGAGTTTCGAAATCTGAAGCGGATGACGGAGTATAAATATGTGGCAACCAACGGGGACCACGTGTTCCTGTTTCAACACACCGTCCACTACATCGAGGTGCGTCTGCCGCAGTCTCTCCCACCGCCACCCCCTCTGATACCCGACACACAGGAGTTATTCTTAACCAGAAAAGATGGGAGGGTAAAGTGGGTTTTGAAGAATAAAGTTTGAACCGATCCTGATCCCGACCATCCCTGTCCCGACCACCTTTCAGCACTCAAACGGTCCTTTTCAGGACCACCCTAAGCATTTCAAGTTAGGGACTTGGCCTGTACATAGGCAGGAGATTTTGTTTGTGCAGCCCACTTTGTGAACATTTCTAAGTCCCAAAGTCCTTGACCTTGACCTTGACCTTGAACATGACCCATGTTGGGGGGGGGTACAAAGTTTTTCCAAAGTATGTCATGTGGGTACTCAAATTACGCGAATTGATCAGACGAACAAGGAGGTGCAAACAGAATTTTGATCCGGCCAAGGGTATAGTAGCAGAAGCGAAAAAACTACAAAGTTTGTCCAAAGTATGTCATGTGGGTACTCAAATTACGCGAATTGATCAGACAAACAAGATGGTGCTAACAGAATTCAGATCCGACCAACGGTATAGCAGAAATAGCGAAAAAACCAATGTTTTCAAGGTTACATACTAATAGCTTCTTTATTATTGGGTTAAAGTATAACGAGTGGGTACTCAAATTACGCGGGTTAATCAGACGAACAAGATGGTGCAAACAGAGTTCAGATCCGACCAACGGTATAGCAGAAATAGCGAAAAAACCAATGTTTTCAAGGTTACATACTAATAACTTCTTTATTATTGGGTTAAAGTATAGCGAGTGGGTACTCAAATTACGCGGGTTAATCAGACGAACAAGATGGTGCGAATAGAATTCAGATTCGACTAAGAGTAGGGAAGAAATAGCGCGAAAACAACACTTTCAAGGTCTGACATAAATAAATACTTTGTTTATGGATCAAACTACGACAAGTTATTTATAGTTTAAAGTATACCGAGGTAACGTTGTGGTGCGGGTAGGTCGGGTGGGTATCATACACGCTAGCGCTATATCATTATACTTTCAGCTCTCGCAGGATTAACATCTACCTATAGAGTTTGTGTTATTCTAAAGATGTCACAGTTTTACAGAATTATGACGAAGGTGTCCTTCAACAGTCCGCCTGCCACCACCTTCTACTTCTCCGACTGTGAAGATAGAAGGTCTACGCTGTTAGTGGATTGTGAGCGATTTCGCCGTAGAATACTCCATGCTGAAACATTCTTAGCAAGTTGTCTGCTACGCAAGATGCATCATATGAGTACATGCAATAAATTAGATCACAGTGACTGTTATGATTGCGTAAAAACAGTGTCGAGCAAGAATTGATAATGTTTTCAGTTACGGAGCTCCGATCCTCACAGAGCCAGAGCTAGACCCTAACTAATGCATGTCCCGTAGTTATTGTGCGATGTGAAAACTTGGTGGGGGAAACTGGTGTGGTGGGGGGTAAAGGCGAGTGTCTATCCTACATGCTTGTATCACTTCAGTATACCTGCGGCTCTTGCATAGTTCACATGGATTCGCAAATACAAGGCACTACTGTTTCTTCCACATGTTCTTCTTTTAATATTGAGCAAGCTGACAATACAAATGATGAAATACAAGTACATGAAGTTTCTAGCACAATATCTTCTGATGCAGAAGCAATAATGGCATCCCTAATAGGGTTTGACTAATGATGGTGGATGTAGTAGCAACCATCTGCCTCGCACCAGCTGCCACCTGCCGTCTGCCATGTGCCGTCCGCCATCTGCTCCGCCCCACCACACTTTTACCCCCACCATTTTGTTTGATACCAAAACGCTAGCTAGCGAATAGTCAGTACACCTCCGGCTCTTGACCAGTGTACTTCGAGCTCTCTGTTAAAATGTCCATCAAAATTAGGTGCATTCATTATGACTCTATTCATCTGGCGACTTTCCAAGACCTCGAGGTTTTTAATGAAGAGTTAAGACTTCTCATTGTGTCCGGTTCGATTTATCTTTGGAACTTTACGCATCAAAAAACAACATGGACTCTGCGCAGGAATCGAAATATCTACCGTCTTTCATCAGAAAGCGAAGTGATGGCCGCAACTCGTCCGGATCAACAACATCGATGACAACGAACAACGGGGAACTATTGTAAACATGAATTATTGTAAATAAAATAAAGTAATATTTGTAATAGTACTACCTCGCACTCGTATCATTCGATTGCTTCATTCGATTGTTTTCATTCGATATTTCTTATCGATTAACTATCGAATCACAATCGGATTTTACGCGTGCGAGGTAGTACTTTTTTAAAATTACCTCCCCGTGACCTTGAACTTTAACCTTTCACTCATTACGTCACGAAACCGCCTACGTCACTGGCTCAGCCTCAGATGACGTCTTTCATGACGCAGCGCTTCCGGTCACGTGACCGGAAGCCATAAATCAAGTGAGCCAAAAGTCCCCTTTCCACACTACTCATAGAAAATGCCCGTAATAGAAATTCTGAAATTCTTGATTTTCACATAAATTACAATAAAAAAATAAAAATTATTCAAACAAAGGTTTATATATAGTCTGGTACAAATCAAAACAAATCTATTAATTAACACAAAATCATTAATTAATTAAAATTAATCCATCTAATAACACAACATTACTATTTCCCCCGAATTCCTTGGGTCAATACCTATTTGAGTCATCTCCCATCGCCATGCGATTCACCAAACGCCCAACATTTCCATAACATTAAAGTTGTAACTTAATGTGTCGTTATAAACTTATTCTATCATCTCTCTAACAAAACTAATATCTCTTGATAATCTGTTCCATTTTGCTTGTTGTTATTAAATATTGTTTTAACAGCGTCCGTGATATTTAGGTCATATTCTCGACATTCCCCTGTTAATATCTAACTGGACCCATTCCGTGATTGCACTAAATTCCATCGAAGGAGGGGTTTCCATTGATTTTATATATTCCCTATTCCAAACAACCGTGTTTTCTTGTAACCTTAGTGTTTTTTTTTTATAAACTTCATAGAGCCGAGATTTTTAACTATTTCTTTTGGTTGAATCAAACGATCCCCAATTGTACTGTATCCAAACAGTTTTTGTGTTAAACAAGATTTAAAAAAAATGATACTTGATTTTTGGATCATGCGTATTAAAATAACAGTTTTGGGTCCAATTCCACTGGATTCTATGAAACATCTCCTTATTTAATGCCGAGATCACTAGAAACTTCCACACAACCATCTATGTATCCTTCGTAAGTGTAGAAAATGTGTATCAAACTCGTAGGATAAGAAGGAAGAATACTTACTTGGCTAAATCCAAAGCATAACAAGGAATTAGGATAATATAAATTATTAATGTGGCCTATATAATTAGGCCTAACGAATTAAGATTTCACTTAAAAGAGAACAATTGTTTGTTGTAGTTTGAGATGTTCTTATGAAACGCTTTAACTCAGCTAAACAATTGTACAGTCCAACTCTTATGGTTTGTCTCTTTGTTTCAGATGAGACCCGATTCACTCGTCATCTAAGCGAAGCAGCAGTCCCGCACATCGACACACATCGACCATACGACCTATGGAGCACAGGTTCCACGGTGCCCCGTACCCCAAGAGACACAGCATCTACAGCGACCAACGGCTCTCCGATCTCAACTTCGACTGACGCTCCACTGCTCCAGTGATGTTGAACTGCACGGACCTAGAGTGCATCCTCCACCACCACCACTACTACCACCACGGCGGTCAGTTCCATCACCTCCTGCAGGACGACCGAGCCCACCATGAGCACCAGCCCCACCACTCAGGTTGGTTCTGTTTACGATGGATTATATCATTATTGAGTTTGTAGATTTCACGAAAATTAAATTGAAAAACGTTTATAACCTAGTTTTATTTTAAAGAAATATTTGGTAGTTTTTAACATTAGTTAGGGGTAAAACGTTTGCCCTTATTCATAATTTGTCAAACGGTTTTGTAATTTTAGATATTTTATTGTGGCCTGAGGTCTCAAAAATTGTTTCTGTCAATACAGTTTTAATTGAAGAGCAGTTGCTGATATAAGAGAAACCAATAAACACAGAATATAAACAACGAAACCGCTAAAACTGCAACACAATCTGTTGGATTCCGAGACAGTGTCAAGGTTAGGACTCCGAGGGCGAAGCCCGGCTTGAAGATTGCCAGTCATGAGTGGCAGATACGGGTACCTTCAGTCTAAGTATATCATAATCCAAGCCCCACTCACTGTCTCATCACAAACTGTAAGGCCTATAGAGTGAACATTTTGCCAGTACATTCCTCTTTATCCCTACAGGTTCGCTGAGAAACGAGTTTAAAATTCCCTATCGGAAAATAGTTACTTGTTGAAATATAGTTCTTATGAACGGCTCTAATTGTAGTACAACAATATGGTGTTTGTAAAATTAGAAACAGGTAGTCCTGTACCAGTTTACTGGGATAAATAAACTATATAAGTTAACTTATTTATTAGCTTTTATACTGTTTTATAATTTATACTGTTCAGAATTTGTATTTGAAATTATAATTTCTACAATATTTTCAGGGCTAAGGGCAAATTATTGTTTAAACGTATCTTCTAGCTAACATAAAATTTGTTTGTACAAAATCAATGCAATTTTATACAGCTCGTGTTCTTAATGCGGTAAAAGCAGCTTTTAAACACATTCAGATGTATCACGCAAAATAAATCAAATATAAACTGATATTGTAACACAATTTGTTCAGCTCTAAGATCCAAGTCCGCGATTCCTATTTAAATCATACGTTATAAATATCTAGAGGTCTCGTCTCAAGTAAAAGAAGTGCTAAACATATCTTCAGAAACTTGTGCAAAGACACAATATTTTCCTTTTTCACCATTTTCAATATTTTTGCAATTTTATATTTGGATACGGTAGACTCCGAGATCGAATTAATGGACGAATTATAACAAGGGCATTCAAAAATTGTACGTTGTTAGGAATAGCTTCGCTAAGCTATAACCAGGGCCAGAAAATTACTACAATCATAGGTGTCGGAGACCTCTGAATCTACCTGAATCGCTTTCCTCAACCCTCATCAATGTTTCGTCAGGACGAGATTATACTCCACTAGCTCGTTTAATCAACTATAAAACAGAACTGGACGAGGTGTAGAGTTTTTATAAGAATGTTGATGTTGGACAAGATCTTTCTTGGACGAAATGATACTACACACCAAAGAGATGTAGTTTACGGGCTAGATTACAACCTTAATTGGCTTCCACCTTAATTGAAGAATGTTTGTCGCCTGAAAAAGCTTTTCTGAATCTTGGGGTTAATTTTAAGGGAGAAATAAATTCGAGGTAGCCCGATCCAACTGCTCCAGTAGTGATGTCAACCAGGTGAGGAAGCAGCCAGCGGTCCGTACTAAACAGATTTCGCACCGATGTGGGTGGATATCCTAGTGGGGACAGGTATTGGATTAATCCTGTGATCCTATGCGACCGGATACTAGACTATAAACCACATAGTAAACTGTTGCCCAATCCATTCTTCCCTGGGAGGGTTGGCAGGTATTCGTCATGTCGATGGAACGGATCTTGATTGGGTAAGGGAGTTAGCCCTATCAAGATATTTTGTGCCTTTTAGAGATATGTTATGATTTTTTAACGAATCAACTTTTTTACTTTCGACTAAAGTACAAATAGTACTTAAGAGTAAATAATAGAAACAATAAGAGTGACACCATAAACTCATACGATTAGTATAATATATAAATTATATATTTCTAAATTATGAAATTATGTAACATCTTAAAATCTTAAATTTTATTGCACTATTTCTCTCTCTACTATTAAAAGAATTTCTTCATTTTTACACAGAAATTTAAATCTCTTATACTAAAAACTAATTTCCACTGAATGTGCCATTTTAGGATTGGCGTCAAAACTACAATCAAACTACAATCTCCAAAGGGTTTCCCCTCAAATGCTTTCGTAGTTAAAATGTCAAGTCTAATTTAATCCCATGTAGTTTTATTTGATAAATTTATCACTTATTTACGTGTTTATAGAGGTGTTTATTAAATTAGATAATTAGATTAGCAGGTTTTTTTCTGAAGCATATTATTGAACTGATATCGATGATATTTGCTCGTCATATTTTATCAAGGTTGTTCCGTTTCAGGCACCTAGAGTTTTAAGGACATCTTAAGTCTTTGTGAGGCGGCCTCAGTGGGGAGGCAAGAAAGTAGAGCAGCCAGGGCCCCGCCCGTACGACCTAGTCCCCCCCTCCTACCGAATACTACTGACCCTGTGTGGCATTCGTTAAAAGTTAATCTGCTAAAAGAAATGTGTAACTTTATTTAATAGCTAAAACCTTCTTTTATGTTAAATAGTTGTTATGATTAGGCGTTATAATGAGTAAAACTTAAATCAATTAATAGTTGCTTATGATTTCTCTGTTTCTCTGTACTCCTAGGATACTTTATAGGAAAAGTTAAATGTTAATCAGATATTATTGGGTATAATTTATTGTGTAAATTCTTCCACTACTACGGTCGTTTTATGCTGTAATATCCAAATTCAATGTCACTGAAAACAATGATATATGATTGAAATAAAGTCCGACAATTCGTACTCACCCCTAAAATTAAATAGATTCATAATCCATATGATAGTAGGCATGATAACTACAATCTTGGATTAACAAAATTTTATGGTTTTTATTTGTGTTCGCACGCAGCACGCTGACGTGAGGGGAGTGAATTTCCACTTCCACAACTTTTAAAACTCAAAACCAACGTAAAAACATAGGCTTAAAAGTAGGCGTGAGGTTGCTGGGAATGATAAAAGTACACCAACAAATGAATAACAGGCTTTTCTAATGTAAAACCCCTATAACACAACGTACTGTGTTTAGTCTATATACATTTTCTTTAATAACTTGGTAAATGTTTATGCTAGAATGACGATAGATGGCTTAAAACTTTAGCCTCACTAATTTTTACATTCATTAATGTTACATCCGGGGCTTTTCTAACCCTTTCAGGACCCAAAAACCCGAAATTTGAAAGATTAATCCCCAAAAAATGGGTTTAGAGTTTTCCGATTGTTTTGACCAACGAACTTGTCCAACTGATTATAGAAAGGAACATCTCTACCAAGTTTGAAGTAAATCGGACAAAACATGCGAACCCTAGAGTGCATACACACATACACACACACACACACACACACACATATATAAATTTCTATATATATAGGGATCATTTTGAACGACCCCCCAACACGTGTTCAAGGGGTCACATTATGAACTTCTATGGTGGTCCCGGGCTTAAGTTTCACCGTGCAGATCACGCTAATAGTTCACTTTCCATAGGAAATTCACTAATAAGTCTTCTAAACAAATATTACTATACATTTTTAAAATGGCATAAATGTTTTATCGAACTTCCAGTGTAAGTAAATTCATAATAAATTTATGTTTATACTATAAGTTGAAACAATTGAAGGGAATGGGGAGTGAAAGCAAAAGTGCAGTGCGCAGTTAGAGGTCCCAGGAGAGTAATCAGCCCATGTAATGACCGAGTCCCCCACGTGTTTACAGACATGCGAACGTCTCCGCCCATCATGTCGTGTTGGTCTTATCTGCTGGAACGTTGAGGTGCATACTCTACTGCCATTAACTACATCTGTTGCAGTGACAATGCATAACTATCTACTTAACCCGTGCATTTATAGTTCAAAAGTGATGCCAGACGGCGCGGCGAGTCTTTTTACGATCAACTCTGGAGCAGTTTTTCCTCTTAAATCGACAGTTATTTAATTTTTTGTTGTTTTTTAACAAAACTAAATAATAATTATAATTAAAATGTACGCGATGTATCTTTATTGGCGATGTTTAAAACTTGAAACATTAATTATGAAATAACCCCGTCACAGCAAACCTGCGTACTCAGCGAATTTCCAATGTATAATATATGTCTTAATACCACATAAAGCCGTATACCAAGTTTCATTAAAATATATTAACAAATAAGCGATATATACAATTTTAATTATCCTCTATAAGAATAACATTGGGGATAAGTATGTAGGTTTGCTGAAAAAAGGAACACACACAATTGGTGTTTATGCAAATATAAATAGAATTAAACTAGGCGAAGCCACATACCAAGTTTCATCAATATTCATTCATAAGTAAGCGATATATAACATTTTAATTACTCTCCATAAGAAACATAAGGGCTGAGTAAGGAGGTGTGCTACAACAAGGAACACAAAATATGGGTTTTCATGTAAATATTATTATAACTCAACTAGGTGAAGTCACATGCCAAGTTTCATCAGTATAAATTCATACATAACGATATATACCATTTTGATTATTCTCGATAAGAATAACATGCGGGATGGTAAGCAGGTTTTCTGCAACAAGGAACACAAAATAATGGGTTTTATGCAAATATCAATAGACTTATCTAAGTGAAGTCACAGACCAACTTTCACCCATATAAATTCATAAACAAGCGATATATAACATTTAATTTACCTCCATAAGAATAGCATGGGGACCGAGTACCTAGGTTTGCTGCTACGGGAACCATAGGCGAAAAATGTGTTTGTGCAAACAACAATAAATTACAACCAGATGAAGCCATATACCAAGTTTCTTCAGTTTATGTTCATAAATAAACAAGATATACAAATTGTCATTTTATCCATAAGAATAACATTAGATAACGAACGTACTGTGTTTAGTACTTTCAATATCTCAGTAACCAACTGACGTAGAGCCATGATCAAAATACCAAATTGTTTGTTTTTTAAGCTTAATTCAATGGTAGAATTTTATTAAAATAAAAATTACATGTGAAAACCCCCAAAAACCCATATCTGGGGTACAAAACCCCCTCCGAAGTATTTATTTACTTCGGATGGTGTGATTCGACTGGTTTTCGAACTCGTTCAAATAAATGGCACTTTACACAATTGTGCCAAATTTCATTAATATCAGACTTTTTTTACGAGAGTTATCGTGCCTCCGGACACATATATATATATTAGGAATGAGTCGATACCAAAGTTTATCGATTCTCGATACCGATACCGATACCAGAAAAATCGATTCTCGATACCATCGATACCTACGATTTTTCAGTACCTATAGTTGTTAAAACTATTGTTAAAAACAGTTACAAATTTATGTAACCATTTAAAATTATTTAGTAGTATTTTGTAGTTAATTATTAATAAAATTTGTTAATGCATTTTTTTACATCATTTAATGTCATTTTAACTAGTGTCCTATATTAAAATAAAAAAAACAACTATTTCTTATAAATTCAATTCATAATGGGGAAAATCTTGGTTGTAAGATAATGACTTAAAGAAATAATGTTGGTCAGCCGACTGATTTATTGCTTTTTCCATAAGAATAACATTGGACAACGTCCTGTGTTTAGCACTTTCAATATCTCTGTAACCAATAGATGTAGAGAAATTATAAAAACACCAAATTGTTCGTCTTTTTAAGCCGAGTCAGTAGATGTGAAATGGCGGTTTAACCCCACAATCGGCGCTTTTTCCCCATGTTATTCTTATGGGGATCAGTTTTTGGACCGGATTTGAAAAGGTTCCGATCCTAACAGCACATCTGGCCTATACTAGTACCCGACCCTTGCCTATATTAAATACATTTTCCCCATCCCCATCCGTCCCCTATATCTTTTAAAATTAATTCTCAAAATCAGTCTAAAAAACTATCTTTAGTGTTTATGGTCCGATTTGTTTAAAACTTGGATATGATATTGTCCTAGGCAAGTGGTTTAATAAATTACACTTACATTTCCCAAATTCACTATAACGGTCAAATTAAAAAATATTTTTTGAAAAATACTATAGTGCCAATTGCCAACTTCTTTATTTACTGTCCGATTTGTTTAAAACTTGGATATGTTATTGTCGTAGGCAAGTGTTTTAATAAATTACACTTACATTTCCCAAATTCACTATTACGGTCAAATTAAAAAATATTTTTGAAAAATACTGCCAATTGCCACCTTCTTTATTAACTGTCCGATTTGTCTTCAATTTGGATATGTTATTGTCCTAGGCAAGTGGTTTAATAAATTCCACTTACATTTCCCAAATTCACTATAACGGTCAAATTAAAAAATATTTTTGAAAAATACTGCCAATTGCCACCTTCTTTATTAACTGTCTGATTTGTCTTCAATTTGGATATGTTATTGTCCTAGGCAAGTGGTTTAATAAATTCCACTTACATTTCCAAAATTCACTATTACGGTCAAATTAAATAATATTTTTTGAAAAATACTGCCAATTGCCACCTTCTTTATTAAATGTCCGATTTGTCTGCAATTTGGATATGTTATTGTCCTAGGCAAGTGGTTTAATAAATTCCACTTACATTTCCCAAATTCACTATTACAGTCAAATTAAAAATTATTTTTGAAAAATACTGCCAATTGCCAACTTCTTTATTAAATGTCTGATTTGTCTGCAATTTGGATATGTTATTGTCCTAGGCAGGTGGTTTAATAAATTCCACTTACATATCCCAAATTCACTATTACGGTCAAATTAAAAAATATTTTTGAAAAATACTGCCAATTGCCAACTTCTTTATTTACTGTCCGATTCATTTCAAATTTGGATATGTTATTGACCCAGGCAAGTGTTTTAATAAATTTCACTTACATATCCCAAATTCACCATTACGGTCAAATTAAAAAATATTTTTGAAAAATACTGCCAATTGCCAACTTCTTTATTAAATGTCTGATTTGTCTGCAATTTGGATATGTTATTGTCCTAGGCAACTGGTTTAATAAATTACACTTACATTTCCCAAATTCACTATTACAGTCAAATTAAAAATTATTTTTGAAAAATACTGCCAATTGCCAACTTCTTTATTAAATGTCCGATTTGTTTAAAATTTAGATATGTTATTGTTGTAGGCTAGTGTATATGCACCATCCACATTTCCCAAATTCACTATTACGGTCAAATTAAAAAATATTTTTGAAAAATACTGCCAATTGTCAACTTCTTTATTTATGGTACTGTCTGATTTGTTTAAAATTTGGATATGTTATTGTTGTAGGCTAGTGTATATGCACCATCCACATTTTACAAATATTGCGGTTAAATTTTAAAAAATTTGGAAAAATACTGCCAATTGGCAACTTCTTTATTTATGGTCTGATTTGTTTAAAATTTATGTCATTATTCTAGGCTAGTGTATATGTACCATCCACATTTGACAAATTAACTATAATGGTCAAATTTAAAAAATATTTTGAAAAATATACAATTTCAAACTTCTTTATTTTCGGATATGTTATAGCTCTTATATAGGTAACAAGACCACACTACCACACGTTCCATTACCCATTTGTCTTTTTTTGTTTGTTTATTTTGCTGTAATCCCAAAACTGACTTTGCTGTTTATTGTCACTTTGGATATTGTCCTAAGCATTTATTGTCTGATTTATTTTTGGATATGTTATAGCCCCCAACTATTATATCTAAAATTACAATATTATTTCCACCTATAATACAGTTGTTTGTTTTGCCGCAACCTAAAAACTAACATTGGTATTTGTGTTTTTACAAAACTATATTTTGTAAATTACTACCAATAACTCCTTTATTTACTTTTCGACTTGTTATATCCCCCTATATCTAAATTTACCGTATATTATTTACCTTTTAGTGCTGTTTTGTCGTAACCAAACTTTGGATATGACTGCAATATGTTACTGGCCATTGCATAAGTGCATTTCCAAATTCACTATTACGGTTGGATTAAAAAAATAAATGCAAGCTTATTATATACATCCAGCTGTTATATTTGCCACATTTCCAACATTGTTGTGACCCTCTCAACTACCCCTCATTGTAATATAATAAGTAATCCACAAAATATTTATGGTCAGAACAAATTTTGGATATGTTTTAAGCCAATGCCAAAAATAAATTTTTAAAACCCAAAACAACTAAACACAAAACACTAATCTTTCTTTGTGCTTGTTTGGAGTAGTCTTTATTTTATCCAACTTAATTTTAATTTTGTAGTTAAAATCAAACTTCCCACATTCTAGCTCCCCTTCCAGCCAGTGGTTGGAGACATAAAGGTTACGAATATTTTCAAACTGTACAATATATCTTTTTCTACCCCTATGTTGGACTTGTTTAATAGCGCACCACATTCCAAATCCTCCAGTCTACTACATTCTTTAAATTTAACATTGCCTTTAATATCTTGCATCTCTATGTCTTCTTGTCCAACATTGTTACGGAAACTTAGGTTTTCTATTTTTGGAATTGCCATAAAATGTTGCGGTTCCGTTAAAGCTGGTGGCTGGTAGGTAGATAAATAATTTCCAAATCACCACTGTATGGCAACACGCTATAACCTTGCCTATTCTTATTTATCTCTATAAATACAGTTTTACAGACACCTTTAACATAGTATACACCCCTCCGTCCATCCTTTTCTGCCAACACTCCCACAAACTTGTTGTTTACTACAAACGCATACACTATATAATGTCCATAATGCTCTAGATCCTCCCAACGTCGCAAGAAGTAATCTTTTAATTTATCCTCTCTTTCCCTTCTTTCTTGTTCTTTAGCCAACTGTGCTTTGTATTCCTCTGCAACAGTATTTTCCACATATTCTAATTTACGCTTATTACTGTCAATGTCTTCTAATTCCAATTTCCTCTTTTGGAACACCCCTCTAAGAAAGGCTTGGAAAGTGGCTCTATTTCTTTAATAGTGTATGGGTACAGTTTATTGGTCCGGCTTCTTAAAACGTAGGGAGTAAGGTTAGGACTTTAAGCCTAATTCTTCTAAATTGATGGAGAAAGGTGTATTTGATGTGCCCCCAGATTTGATGTAACACTTATGCTTTACACTTATGGCATCCTCCTCTATTACCTCTACATAGTTGGTAAACAGTTAAAGCTAAATGCAGATAGAGCATACTTTATTAACCTTTCCCTTTGTGTACTATCTTTTGGCAGTTTTAGTTGTACTCCACTTATCTTCCCCCAATATGCATCGTTAAACACTAAACAACAACTGTTTTGTAATTGGCAACTTTCACCCACATCTTATGCAGAGGTACAGAATGGAGCATTTTGAAAGTACCGTTTGTTGTCTTCTATTAGACTTAAACAATCTCTTAAAGGTTCAAACCCTTTACCAAAACCTCTACAATAGATTGTTGCCTCTAACCTTGCCATTCTCTCTAGCTAGTTTAGACGAGAACGTTTCTTTTAGGTTTACAAAGTTTATTATATGGTTTCCTATACTTTTAATTACTCCAGGACTTGTAATCTGGCATATAAATTTATTATATATTTTTACCCTGCTATTTACATTAAACCATGTTAAACAGTCTTTACTAACATTATCTACAATAACATTATGGGGGTCCATTCGCCCCCCTGGTAGCAAAAGTTTTCTGTAAGATATTGGCACATTTCCTCTTTATTAAATATTCCAGCCAAATCTAGTGTTATATCGAAATCCATAAGATAGTACATTTCTTTTTCCAGATCTTGCAGTATCTTTGGAAGATCTTCCAACAAATCCTTAATTTTAACATTTGCAAGCTCTATTTTATAGGGAATTGCTATAGGATCATCATACTTTTGTTTAATTTGGTCAATATCTTTCTTTATTATTTGTAACACACCCTCGCTTTGGGAGAATGGTAGTTTGGCCACAACACCATGTCGAGCTAAAGAGAACTTTTTAAATATTCCTCATAAGTAGCTATTAAACGAGCCACATATTTCCTTCTTAACTTTAAATTTATTCCGAACGTCCCCATCACAATCCGTAACATTGGTTATCTTAACTAACATTATGTTATCACAAAACGCATCCGTTATAGATGTTAAGTTATTTAATTTTGGTTCACCCTCGCAATAGTTTATATTACCTATGTCTGTAAGAAGGTTATTATTACGTAGATTTTCTAATAAAAACCATATACCGAATCTTTCGTTAGTAGGTTTAATACAATTCCCCAATAAATGGCTAACAGAGTACATTTCTTTTATACAAAAGTAGCGGAAACATGTAAACAGGACAGATTACACCATAGGCATATAGAGGTTGTAAATATATGGATATTGTATATAAACACAGGCGAGCGGTAAGTGTAACATGTAAGTGGACACCCACATGCAAATATGGAATACCCACTATTAATATAATTCCAAATTCGACTAAATAAGTTTATAGTCTCAATATAATTAACATATTAACTAACGGCGCCATCCCGCATTAGTACCCAAATTGTCGAAATTCTATAATTCTATTCTTAGTCCTTGTATTAGGTTTTGTACTATTAAACCCAACACCCCGTGCAGTAGAGTAATATATGTATTTAATACAGATACGCACATTCTACAAGACCCATACATCTGTTGTATAAGCAGCAGAATAGACGTCTCACCCATTGTGTTGTTGTAAAGTAAAACATAAATGTAAATTGTGCTGGATACAACCGGCCAGATATTAGACAGGAAATGTGTTGGAAGTGTATTGCCAAATAGTAAGACAAACACCACATAGTGCAGCATGTAATCAATCCATTACTATTTAGACAAAGGTCAGTATTGGTACAACATCCGATATATTAGCCAAACCCACAATCAAACTTGGAAAACAAACAGTAAAAGATAAATATTATAGTAACAGAAATAGTAAGAGTATAAGGACATAGTAATATTTAAAGTTTATAAAACAACACAAATGCAGAGACACAATAACACACTCCAACACATTTGGACACAGGCACAGATACTGGTTTACATCCATTTAACACAACTTTACACGTTCTGTCAACCGACACAAAAATAGTTTGTAAATTGTGTAAGAAATATATGTAATATAAACAAATTTAACACAATCATAACATTGTGGACAATGTTATGATTGTGTTAAATTTGTTTATATTACATATATTTCTTACACAATTTACAAACTATTTTTGTGTCGGTTGACAGAACGTGTAAAGTTGTGTTAAATGGATGTAAACCAGTATCTGTGCCTGTGTCCAAATGTGTTGGAGTGTGTTATTGTGTCTCTGCATTTGTGTTGTTTTATAAACTTTAAATATTACTATGTCCTTATACTCTTACTATTTCTGTTACTATAATATTTATCTTTTACTGTTTGTTTTCCAAGTTTGATTGTGGGTTTGGCTAATATATCGGATGTTGTACCAATACTGACCTTTGTCTAAATAGTAATGGATTGATTACATGCTGCACTATGTGGTGTTTGTCTTACTATTTGGCAATACACTTCCAACACATTTCCTGTCTAATATCTGGCCGGTTGTATCCAGCACAATTTACATTTATGTTTTACTTTACAACAACACAATGGGTGAGACGTCTATTCTGCTGCTTATACAACAGATGTATGGGTCTTGTAGAATGTGCGTATCTGTATTAAATACATATATTACTCTACTGCACGGGGTGTTGGGTTTAATAGTACAAAACCTAATACAAGGACTAAGAATAGAATTATAGAATTTCGACAATTTGGGTACTAATGCGGGATGGCGCCGTTAGTTAATATGTTAATTATATTGAGACTATAAACTTATTTAGTCGAATTTGGAATTATATTAATAGTGGGTATTCCATATTTGCATGTGGGTGTCCACTTACATGTTACACTTACCGCTCGCCTGTGTTTATATACAATATCCATATATTTACAACCTCTATATGCCTATGGTGTAATCTGTCCTGTTTACATGTTTCCGCTACTTTTGTATAAAAGAAATGTACTCTGTTAGCCATTTATTGGGGAATTGTATTAAACCTACTAACGAAAGATTCGGTATATGGTTTTTATTAGAAAATCTACGTAATAATAACCTTCTTACAGACATAGGTAATATAAACTATTGCGAGGGTGAACCAAAATTAAATAACTTAACATCTATAACGGATGCGTTTTGTGATAACATAATGTTAGTTAAGATAACCAATGTTACGGATTGTGATGGGGACGTTCGGAATAAATTTAAAGTTAAGAAGGAAATATGTGGCTCGTTTAATAGCTACTTATGAGGAATATTTAAAAAGTTCTCTTTAGCTCGACATGGTGTTGTGGCCAAACTACCATTCTCCCAAAGCGAGGGTGTGTTACAAATAATAAAGAAAGATATTGACCAAATTAAACAAAAGTATGATGATCCTATAGCAATTCCCTATAAAATAGAGCTTGCAAATGTTAAAATTAAGGATTTGTTGGAAGATCTTCCAAAGATACTGCAAGATCTGGAAAAAGAAATGTACTATCTTATGGATTTCGATATAACACTAGATTTGGCTGGAATATTTAATAAAGAGGAAATGTGCCAATATCTTACAGAAAACTTTTGCTACCAGGGGGGCGAATGGACCCCCATAATGTTATTGTAGATAATGTTAGTAAAGACTGTTTAACATGGTTTAATGTAAATAGCAGGGTAAAAATATATAATAAATTTATATGCCAGATTACAAGTCCTGGAGTAATTAAAAGTATAGGAAACCATATAATAAACTTTGTAAACCTAAAAGAAACGTTCTCGTCTAAACTAGCTAGAGAGAATGGCAAGGTTAGAGGCAACAATCTATTGTAGAGGTTTTGGTAAAGGGTTTGAACCTTTAAGAGATTGTTTAAGTCTAATAGAAGACAACAAACGGTACTTTCAAAATGCTCCATTCTGTACCTCTGCATAAGATGTGGGTGAAAGTTGCCAATTACAAAACAGTTGTTGTTTAGTGTTTAACGATGCATATTGGGGGAAGATAAGTGGAGTACAACTAAAACTGCCAAAAGATAGTACACAAAGGGAAAAGTTAATAAAGTATGCTCTATCTGCATTTAGCTTTAACTGTTTACCAACTATGTAGAGGTAATAGAGGAGGATGCCATAAGTGTAAAGCATAAGTGTTACATCAAATCTGGGGGCACATCAAATACACCTTTCTCCATCAATTTAGAAGAATTAGGCTTAAAGTCCTAACCTTACTCCCTACGTTTTAAGAAGCCGGACCAATAAACTGTACCCATACACTATTAAAGAAATAGAGCCACTTTCCAAGCCTTTCTTAGAGGGGTGTTCCAAAAGAGGAAATTGGAATTAGAAGACATTGACAGTAATAAGCGTAAATTAGAATATGTGGAAAATACTGTTGCAGAGGAATACAAAGCACAGTTGGCTAAAGAACAAGAAAGAAGGGAAAGAGAGGATAAATTAAAAGATTACTTCTTGCGACGTTGGGAGGATCTAGAGCATTATGGACATTATATAGTGTATGCGTTTGTAGTAAACAACAAGTTTGTGGGAGTGTTGGCAGAAAAGGATGGACGGAGGGGTGTATACTATGTTAAAGGTGTCTGTAAAACTGTATTTATAGAGATAAATAAGAATAGGCAAGGTTATAGCGTGTTGCCATACAGTGGTGATTTGGAAATTATTTATCTACCTACCAGCCACCAGCTTTAACGGAACCGCAACATTTTATGGCAATTCCAAAAATAGAAAACCTAAGTTTCCGTAACAATGTTGGACAAGAAGACATAGAGATGCAAGATATTAAAGGCAATGTTAAATTTAAAGAATGTAGTAGACTGGAGGATTTGGAATGTGGTGCGCTATTAAACAAGTCCAACATAGGGGTAGAAAAAGATATATTGTACAGTTTGAAAATATTCGTAACCTTTATGTCTCCAACCACTGGCTGGAAGGGGAGCTAGAATGTGGGAAGTTTGATTTTAACTACAAAATTAAAATTAAGTTGGATAAAATAAAGACTACTCCAAACAAGCACAAAGAAAGATTAGTGTTTTGTGTTTAGTTGTTTTGGGTTTTAAAAATTTATTTTTGGCATTGGCTTAAAACATATCCAAAATTTGTTCTGACCATAAATATTTTGTGGATTACTTATTATATTACAATGAGGGGTAGTTGAGAGGGTCACAACAATGTTGGAAATGTGGCAAATATAACAGCTGGATGTATATAATAAGCTTGCATTTATTTTTTTAATCCAACCGTAATAGTGAATTTGGAAATGCACTTATGCAATGGCCAGTAACATATTGCAGTCATATCCAAAGTTTGGTTACGACAAAACAGCACTAAAAGGTAAATAATATACGGTAAATTTAGATATAGGGGGATATAACAAGTCGAAAAGTAAATAAAGGAGTTATTGGTAGTAATTTACAAAATATAGTTTTGTAAAAACACAAATACCAATGTTAGTTTTTAGGTTGCGGCAAAACAAACAACTGTATTATAGGTGGAAATAATATTGTAATTTTAGATATAATAGTTGGGGGCTATAACATATCCAAAAATAAATCAGACAATAAATGCTTAGGACAATATCCAAAGTGACAATAAACAGCAAAGTCAGTTTTGGGATTACAGCAAAATAAACAAACAAAAAAAGACAAATGGGTAATGGAACGTGTGGTAGTGTGGTCTTGTTACCTATATAAGAGCTATAACATATCCGAAAATAAAGAAGTTTGAAATTGTATATTTTTCAAAATATTTTTTAAATTTGACCATTATAGTTAATTTGTCAAATGTGGATGGTACATATACACTAGCCTAGAATAATGACATAAATTTTAAACAAATCAGACCATAAATAAAGAAGTTGCCAATTGGCAGTATTTTTCCAAATTTTTTAAAATTTAACCGCAATATTTGTAAAATGTGGATGGTGCATATACACTAGCCTACAACAATAACATATCCAAATTTTAAACAAATCAGACAGTACCATAAATAAAGAAGTTGACAATTGGCAGTATTTTTCAAAAATATTTTTTAATTTGACCGTAATAGTGAATTTGGGAAATGTGGATGGTGCATATACACTAGCCTACAACAATAACATATCTAAATTTTAAACAAATCGGACATTTAATAAAGAAGTTGGCAATTGGCAGTATTTTTCAAAAATAATTTTTAATTTGACTGTAATAGTGAATTTGGGAAATGTAAGTGTAATTTATTAAACCAGTTGCCTAGGACAATAACATATCCAAATTGCAGACAAATCAGAAATTTAATAAAGAAGTTGGCAATTGGCAGTATTTTTCAAAAATATTTTTTAATTTGACCGTAATGGTGAATTTGGGATATGTAAGTGAAATTTATTAAAACACTTGCCTGGGTCAATAACATATCCAAATTTGAAATGAATCGGACAGTAAATAAAGAAGTTGGCAATTGGCAGTATTTTTCAAAAATATTTTTTAATTTGACCGTAATAGTGAATTTGGGATATGTAAGTGGAATTTATTAAACCACCTGCCTAGGACAATAACATATCCAAATTGCAGACAAATCAGACATTTAATAAAGAAGTTGGCAATTGGCAGTATTTTTCAAAAATAATTTTTAATTTGACTGTAATAGTGAATTTGGGAAATGTAAGTGGAATTTATTAAACCACTTGCCTAGGACAATAACATATCCAAATTGCAGACAAATCGGACATTTAATAAAGAAGGTGGCAATTGGCAGTATTTTTCAAAAAATATTATTTAATTTGACCGTAATAGTGAATTTTGGAAATGTAAGTGGAATTTATTAAACCACTTGCCTAGGACAATAACATATCCAAATTGAAGACAAATCAGACAGTTAATAAAGAAGGTGGCAATTGGCAGTATTTTTCAAAAATATTTTTTAATTTGACCGTTATAGTGAATTTGGGAAATGTAAGTGGAATTTATTAAACCACTTGCCTAGGACAATAACATATCCAAATTGAAGACAAATCGGACAGTTAATAAAGAAGGTGGCAATTGGCAGTATTTTTCAAAAATATTTTTTAATTTGACCGTAATAGTGAATTTGGGAAATGTAAGTGTAATTTATTAAAACACTTGCCTACGACAATAACATATCCAAGTTTTAAACAAATCGGACAGTAAATAAAGAAGTTGGCAATTGGCACTATAGTATTTTTCAAAAAATATTTTTTAATTTGACCGTTATAGTGAATTTGGGAAATGTAAGTGTAATTTATTAAACCACTTGCCTAGGACAATATCATATCCAAGTTTTAAACAAATCGGACCATAAACACTAAAGATAGTTTTTTAGACTGATTTTGAGAATTAATTTTAAAAGATATAGGGGACGGATGGGGATGGGGAAAATGTATTTAATATAGGCAAGGGTCGGGTACTAGTATAGGCCAGATGTGCTGTTAGGATCGGAACCTTTTCAAATCCGGTCCAAAAACTGATCCCCATAAGAATAACATGGGGAAAAAGCGCCGATTGTGGGGTTAAACCGCCATTTCACATCTACTCGAGTCCAATGATGAAAAGTAAAATTTTATTTATTAAAATATTATTCGTAAAAAACTCAAAAAACCCATTTATGGGGTACAAAACTACCTCAAAATACCCCTTTGGATAGAGCGATCTGGCTGGTTTTCGAACTTAAAAGTCATAAATGCTGCTTTGAATGTTTGTACCAAATTTCGTCAAAATCGGACCATTTTTACGAGAGTTATCGCACCCACGGACATATATATACAGTTTTGAACGAATGGTGTTTTTGGCATCTGGGGACCTCAAAACGGAAAGTTATCATGGTCCCCGTCCTAGGTCTTACCATGCCAACTACGGTAATAGCTTCTTCCCTGTAGGGGAAATTCACTAAAATGATTTTAAAATTTACAAATGTTGTTTAGTAAGATTGTTAGAGTTTGAAATGCAGTTAAGTATTCAAATAATATAGTCACAATAAAGTCGTACAATTATTCGAAATTATGCAAATAAAGATAGATAATGACCTAAATAACCAGTTACTTGGTTTATCATCCCTCCAACTGTGAAATTTAACCATATTCTTCACTCTTACTATATTTTGTAGTAATTTATAAATAACTTATGACCAGCCATTACTGTACAGACCACGAAAAACATCGGTAGCACGCAAATTCAGACTGCATCTTTAACCAACCACAATTCTACAAAAGAAGCAGTATGAGATTTTACACTGCCTATATATTCGATCTTTAACCAACCAAATGTCTAAGTGCTGGATAGTTGTTGAAAGGGTGGTTCAAGCTTATTTAGTTTCCTAACTTTGTATAATGTAAATTTCTATAACCCCATATTACGTCGTCATTTGCCATTTGAGTAACGCAAAGAAGGTTACTTGAGCATTTCCTTAGAAGGGATACTTGGGTTACAGTTACATTATATAACTCCAAGGCCAGCTTGTTTATTCTTATTCTAGTTACATGTATTAGAATACGTTACTCGCTCATAAAGATACGACCCGTTGGGCATGATATTTAGGTTTCTGCTGACGTCTTTTATGGAAATAAAAAGACATTTAAAAATATTGACTTTTAACTATTTAAATATAGGAAATATATAATAAGATATAAAGTCCAAGGTGGAATGCTATTTAGGTATAAGTTGAGTTGCCAAATGCAGAATATTCGACAAACAATTTTCTTGCCGTTGCCTACTTAACGGCCATGAAATACAGGTTTGTAGGCCATAAAATGAAACTATCGTAAACTGGATAGCCACAAGCAATTTCGACCAGCTGGTAATTAGCTGTGATTGCTGATTGCTGATTACTGATTACCTCATGATAACATGACTCAACGACCTGTAATGCTATGTGACACAATAACAAACAAATTATTCATATCCCTATTAAACATATCCCTATTTTTAGGCAATGTTTTTAAGAGAACTCCCCCCTTCCCAAATTCATGGACAATTTAAACATTGGTGGTATAGGAAACATTCCCTTCATAAACGTATTTGTGCGAATAGGTTTTAAAACTTTTTTGTTGGAGAAATACAAATTTACCAATTATAAATATAAATTAATTATTTTGATATAAATTGTTGGGATGGGGTCTGTGTGTGTGCCACAGGACACATTGAAGGAAATATTGATCTATAATATTAACAAGGGAAGTAGTTTTACTTTGTTTCCGTATTAAAATAGCTGTCGATACAGAAGATCAATAAGTATGAATAACAGGTGATACGTGCCAAAAATAGTTGTAAAACCCTCCTATAAAATGGAAACTCAATCAAACCGAACCATCCCGACGCCACAGTCCGAGTTTAATGGTGCAAGTGAGTTTGATCTGTTTATTAAAAATATATCACTGTTATCAGAAATTTTAAAAGCTTAAAATGAAACACTTAAGTTGAGTAGACAAGAACTAAGGGTTTGACATACATTTTACCCCGTGTTCCCCATAAGAATAACATGGGGTTCAGTTTTTGGACCGTCACCCGAACCCGGCCTATAGAAATTTCCTTTTTGGCCTAAACTAGTACCCGACTCTTGCCTATATTAAGTACATTTTTCCAATCCCCATCCATCCTCTATATTTTTTCAAATGAATTGTCAAAAATCTAAGTAGGGAGGTTTGGCTGATTCTGTATATGGCGGGTGTGGCGGGTGAAATTTGCATACAATTTGCATAATTTATTCCCCCCCAAACTTTTGTTTAATTCCCCTAATTGATATGCAAATTTTTTAATTACCATGATCAATATGCAAATTCTTTTAGCGAATTTCCCCTATAGGGAAGAAGCTATTACCGTAGGTCTCATAGTAAGACTTAAGCCTGAGACCATGATAATTTTTTGTTTTGAGGTCCCCAGATGACAAAAACACTATTCGTTCAAATTTATATATATGTATATGTGTATATATATATATATATATATATATTAAATTGAATTCACATAGAAGGGCTACTATATGATAGATGAAAAATAAGTAACATGAGTACCCTGGAGAAAACATTTTAATTAATTAACACAACATGTTTCGACTTATAAAAGCCATGATCACGTGCTGATTTGCTAAATACATAACCTTATTTTCATTATCATTCACAAAATGTAAATAAATAAATTTATTTATTTATTTACATTTTGTGAATGATAATGAAAATAAGGTTATGTATTTAGCAAATCAGCACGTGATCATGGCTTTTATAAGTCGAAACATGTTGTGTTAATTAATTAAAATGTTTTCTCCAGGGTACTCATGTTACTTATTTTTCATCTATATATATATATATATATATATGTCCGTGAATGCGATAACTTGAGTAAAAAACGACCTATTTTGATGGAATTTGGCTCAAATGTGTAAAATGACATTCATGACTTTAAGTTCGAAAACCAGAAAAATCGGAGCATGGGAAGGGGGGTTTATGGGGGTTTTAAATTTTTCAAAAATCAGTTTTTTGCATTTTTTACCCTAAAATTTTTGAATAACTTAATTTTGGTTTTGACTATGTAATAGAGCTTAAAAAAACAAATAATATAGTATTTTGAATTATTAACCTAGGTTAAGTGGTTGCGGAGAAAATCTAAAAAAACCTGCTCATAAAATCGCCCATGTTAATCTTATGGGAAAAAGGTTTTTGGCTTTTCCTCAGTTTATTTTAATGTAAACTTCACATTTGCTTTTACCAATCTGTTCAGTTCCACAAAACGATCATTTTGGTGTTTAAATTGTGATTCTACGCCCAACCGTTGCTGAGATATTCAAAGTGCTAAACACAGTACATTGTCCAATGTTATCCTTATGGAGAATAAATCAAATTTGATATCTCGATTATTTATGAATGTATGTTGATGAAACTTGGTATGTGGCTTCACGTAGTACTGGTATATTGATATTTGCAAAAAAAAATGGATTTTTTGTTGATTATTCCCATGGCAGCAAACCTGCATACACAGCCCCCATGTTATTCTTATGGAGAATAACTAAAATGTTATATAGCGCTTATTTATGATTGAATATTGATGAAACTTGGTATGTGGCTTCACCTAGTTAAATTATATTTATATTTGCATAAAAACCAATTGTTTATGTTCCTTGTTTCAGCAAACCTACGTACTCATTACCAATGTTATTCTTATGGATAATAATTAAAATCCCTTATATGTGAATATATTTTTATGAAACTTGGTATGCGGCTGTATGTGGTATTAAGACAAATATTTTTCATTTGAAATTCGCTGAGGACGCAGGTTTTCTGCGACGGGGGTATTTTATAATTACTCTAATTAATATTCAACAAATCTTTTTTTAATTACCATAATTAATATGCAATTTATATGTTTAATTACCATAAGTCACTAGAGTAATTGTGCATCAACTTAACTGGAGTAATTGCGCATAATTCAATGTAATTAAAAAAATTAAAAAATACCCCCCCCCCCTCGCTGACCACCATGACAGTAAATGACGATAATGGCTTTGTGACAAAGGACCCCCCAGACAGAGGGTCAAATTTATAACCGGATAGCAATCACCATTAAAAGACCCTTCTCTGAATTCCATTATACTGGGTACGTTATTACCCAGCAGGTGGCCTTTAACGATGGACCCTTCTCCGACATTGATTTATGATAATGTTCTACCGACAAAGGTGCCACCTCGACATCCCAGACGTGGGGTTGATTTTATAACCATGTAATTTCGTTAACAAAACACCCTTGTCAGAATGCTATTATAGTAGGGTTGATTTACGACGCACCTGTGTTGCGGATTCACACCAACATTCCCAGACGTGGGGTTGATAGGATCCTTCTCCGAATTAATTAGACAAGGGTGGTATTTTTTGCAAACACCTGTGCTGCACCAGACAATGGGAAACGACCAGCATAGAGCTTCACAACATTCATTATGTGTTATTAACATTCTCAGACTGAGGGTTATTTTTTGTCGTAACACAGCTGCATCGACCATTGGGAACCAACAAATCCGATCAACACCGACTCAACCCAACTCCCCCAAACTCAACTCTCCCAAACTTCTTGGACTTCAGTTTGATGCCAGACTTTCCTTCTCTGGACATGTTAGCATTGTATGTCAGAGAGCTATGGTCCGTTTGAGAATGTTTTATAGGCATCGGCACTTGTTCCCCGCATCTGCTAAGCTTCGACTTGTGCAGGCTTTGGTGCTCTCTATACTTGAATATTGTCTTCCGGTATATGGCAATGTTGTATCTCTAGGTGACATGGACCGGTTGCAGAGAGTGCAGAACATGTGTGTCAGGTACGTTTGTGGACTGAGGAAATTTTACCACATTTCACTGGAGCGAAAAACCCTTGGATTAATGCCGATGGCTGACTTATGCTTTCTCCAAACTTCTCGTCTCGTTAACAAGATTTATATGTTAATTTAATTTATATTTATATAATATTTATTCATATTTAATTTATATTTATATTAATTTATATGATATAGAGTTATCGCGGTTACGGACACACACACACACACATTTATATATATATATATATATATATATATATATATATATAAATTTGAACAAATAGTGTTTTTACCATCTGGGGACCTCAAAACGAAAAGTTATCATGGTCTCGGGCTTAAGTCTTAATATGCCACCTACGGTAATAGCTTCTTCCCTATAGGGGAAATTCGCTAAAAACTCAAGTACAACAAAAATTGGCGAGGGGGGAGGTTGGCTTGAATATAAAATCGGTGGGGGATCAAAATATAAAATCGGGGGGGGGAGCAAAATATAAAATTGGGGGGGGCAAAAATAAAAATCGGGGGATAGTAAAAATATAAAATCGGTGGCGGGGAATGTAAAATGGAGGGGGGACATAAAATAATAATATAAAATCGAAGAGGTGGGGGGAAAAATATAAAATTATGGGTGGGGCAAAAATAAAAATTGGAGGGAGCAAAAATATAAAATCAGGGGGGGCAAAAAATATAAAATCGGGGGGCAAAAAATGTAAAATCGGGGGGGCAAAAACATGAAATCGGGGGGGCAAACAAAATCGGGGTGGAGCAAAAATATGAAATTGGTGGGAGAGGGTAAAAATACAAAATAAAGGGAGGACAACATTAAATACGAATATAAAATCTAAGAGGGGGGGAGCAAAATATAAAATTGGGGTGGGGAAAAAATAAAAATGGGGGGATCAAATGTATAAAATTGGAGCGGGGGCAAAAAAATATAAAATGGTGGGGTGCAAAAATATAAAATGGGGGAGGAAAAAAATATAAAATCTGGGGGGGGCAAAAATAAAAATCGGTGGGGAAGCAAAAATACAAAATCGGGAGGTGGCAAAAAATATAAAATCGGGGGGAGGTCAAAAATATAAAAATCGGGGGTGGGGCAAAAATAAAAATTGGAGGGGGAGCAAAAATATAAAATCGGGGGGGAGCTAAAATATAAAATGGGGGACATAAAATAAAAATATAAAATCGAAGAGGGGGGCAAAAATATAAAATCGGAGGGAAGAAAAATATAAAATCGGGAGGGGGCAAAAAAATCGGAGGGGGGAGCAAAAATATAAAATCGGGGGGGGCAAAAAAATATAAAATCGGGGGGAAATATAAAATGGGGGAAAATGTAAAATGGGGGGGACATAAAATAAAAATATAACATCGAAGAGGGAGGGAGCAAAATATAAAATTGGGGGTTGCACAAAAATAAATACCCCCGTCGCAGCAAACCTGCGTACTCAGCGAATTTCCAATGCATATATATGTGACTCACTACTATATAGAGCTATTTACCAAGTTTCACAAAAATACATCCATATATAAGTGATATATAGCATTTTATTTATACTCCATAAGAATAACATTAGGGTTGAGGGCGCAGGTTTGCTGCAACGAGGAAGATCAGTAATGTGTTTTTTTTGCAATTGTCAATACAACTGAACCAGGTGAAGCTACATACCAAGTTTTCTTAATGTAGGTTCATAATTAAGGGAGATATACAACTTTACTTATTCTCCATATGAATAACATGTGGGCCGAGTATGCAGGTTTGCTGCTACGGGGACGATCAACCAAAAACTTGTTTTTTGTGCAAATATCAATATACCACAACTAGTTGAAGCCACATACCAATTTTCATTAATATACATTCATAAATAATCGAGATATAGAATTTTATTTATTCTACATAAGGATAACATTGGACAACGTACTGTGTTTGGCCCTTTGAATATCTCTGCAACGGTTGGACGTAGAACAACGATTAAAACACCAAAATGTTTATTTTGTTGAGCTAAACACATTAATAAAATGAAATGTGAAGTTTTTAGTAAAACTATCTGAGAAAAATCTAAAAACCTTTTTCCCATAAGATTAACATGGGACGTGTTTTTTTGGATTTTCTCCGCAACCACTTAACTTAGGATAATGATTCAAAATACTATGTTATTTGTTTTTTTCAGCTCTATAAAATGGCTATAACCAAAATTGAGTGTTTTCAACATTTTGGGGTCAAATTTGCAAAAAACAGATTTTTTGAAAATTGTAAACCCCCATAAAACCCCCTTCCCATAGTGCGATCGATCTGGTTTTTGAACTTAAAGTCATAAATGCTACTCTCCACATTTGTGCCAAATTTCATCAAAATCGGGCGTTTCTTTCAAAAGTTATCGCGGTAACGGACACACACACACACACACACACACACACACACACACACATATATATATATATATATACATATATATAAATTTGAACGAATAGTGTTTTTGGCATCTGGGGACCTCAAAACGAAAAGTTATCATGGTCTCGGGCTTAAGTCTTACCATGCCACCTACGGTAATAGCTTCTTCCCTATAGGGGAAATTCGCTAAAATCGGGGGGAGCAAAAATATAAAATTTGGGGGGTTACAGGAAGTATCGGTAACATTTTTTGTGCAAATAAGAATAGACCACAACCAGATGAAGCCACATTAATATTTGTTCATTAATATTATAGAATAATAGCTATCTGACGTACCCGTTCTTCGCACAGGGGTTTCCTCTATCCGTTCTTTAGTCAATGCAATTTGCATTTTAGTTATCTTGAAACAGCTGTTCTTGCTTCTGCCCTTTAAACTGTCAAATGGAAGTATCCACAGCTGTTCGCATTACAGTTTCTGAATGTTTACTTTATTCTGTAAACATTGAAACTTAGGACGTTCACGGGGCGTAGCCCGAGGGGATTTTAAGGAAGTGAATAGGCAATAGATGTGTCAATCCCCTCCAAATGCAGGAGCTCGATTTCAGCCCTCCATCTCATATAATATTTTACTCTTGCCGATTCTCTCCGATTCCGATTAAGAACATCGGCGCGGCGCGAGAAACTACTAATTTTAAGAAATAAATCAAACAACATCACCTCTAGGTAAAATCTAGGTAAAATAGTGGTTTTGGTTATATCCCCTAATATTTGTATTTAGTGTACGTATACAATCTATTTACTGTTTAAATCCGAGGAAAATAAATCAATTCATACAATTCAATACGATATTGAATTTTAGGATTTGATAGTCCTATTTTGTGTTGAACCAGGAATTGTATATTTAACAGCTGATATAATAACAAATTCTAGCACAAGAGAAGGCACAGATTTTTTAGGACTAATCTAAATAAAAAATACTCCTGACAACTGGAATGGTAACGCCCTTTTTATCCGTTTTAACTATACGTTCAAAAAATTAAACCTCGGTTTGAGGGGTGAGGGGGAGTTGGTGGGGGGAGGGTGAGAGGGAGATGGTGGGGGGAGGGTGAGAGAGAGTGGTTATTCGTGAAGTTCAGCATAAGGACACTGCACTTTGACTTAAGTTCAAATTCACTTATATTGAGCTGTTCACGCCTGATGCGGGAAAACATTCACGCAAACAGCCATTATTCGTATATGCCGCTTTGGGTACACATAGAATTATTTTTGTGAATTTTGACCTCTGGGCGATAGCTATTCTTAAAAAAGTAACAGGCTTCGCTCGTAAATACGTCAAAATGGGATCACCCCCTTTAGATTCAAATGTGGAGGGAACAAAACCATCAATCAAGATTTGCCTCAGCCTTCACCTCAAAGACGCCAAATATCAACACATAACACCGCCAAATCTGGGCGTCCATGACTTCCCTCGCATAAACCGGCGGCTTTATGGTGTTGAGGACCGGGCAGGGAGCGGTCGGAGAGAGCGGTGAAACCGACCGTGTTGCTCCACATGTCGTCGCTTTGGCAAAGGTCAGTTCTTATACAACTGGTTATTGTTTGTCGATTGCTCTCCTTACACTTCACCCTAAATTAATTAAGACTTTATTACTATGTAATACACTTGCGACATTTCACTGCTGCAGCAAGAGAGCAACTTTTACATAGTGCATGACAGCTGAAGTTTTATATTTATGGTCGGTTCCTCTACCATCTGTATTTGATTCTATATTTTCCTCCCAGCATGGGTGTCTGCCAACGACATGGTACCAGATGTTCCGTATGATGTTCTTTGTTCGGGTATACTTTGGGATTTTTTTCACATTTGTCACTTCCCCGTGTTGTTAAAACAGATGTCCTTATCTTTTAGCGAATTTCCCCTATAGGGAAGAAGCTATTACCGTAGGTCTGATGGTAAGACTTAAGCCCGAGACCATGATAACTTTTTGTTTTGAGGTCCCCAGATGCCAAAAACACTATTCGTTCAAATTTATATATATGTATATATATATATGTATATATATATATGTATATATATATGTATATATATATGTATATATATATGTATATATATACTAGGGGCTTGTAGGGGCAAAAGCCCCTAAAAAACCAAAATACATAAATTTTTTATCAACCTTCATTGGTCATTTATAAATAAGCACTGATTTTCTAGCATTATAATATAATATTATTATACTGTCTTATGTTTTTAATAAAATGTCCATTCCTAAACAACTATACATTGCTGTAGTTTAAAAGTAAACAAACTGAATAAGTACAGCTGTTATCAATATCAAAGGCTAATTTAACTCTGTGGCACAGCTGTTTTAATTTCAAAAGATGTAAACAAATTAAACCCCATGTTGTTTTAATGGGAAAAGTTTTATTCTGTTGCGAATTTATGGTAAAAAAATTAGAAAAATGAATAGTTTTCCCTCAAAATTCACGTCAAGACCTTTAAAATGATACCCCTCCCATCCTTCTACGGCCATCCAGTCACTCACAATTTCTTTACAAAAATTTGACTTACGGAATTATATATAGAGATATGTGTGTCCGTTACAGCGATAACTTGAGTAAAAAACGTCCGATTTCGATGAAATTTGGCTCAAATATGTAAAGTGACATTCATGACTTTAAGTGCGAAAACCAGAAATATCGGACCACGGGAATGGGGGTTTATGGGGGTTTTAAATTTTCCAAAAATCAGCTTTTTGCATTTTTCACCCTAAAATTTTTAAAAAACTTAATTTTGGTTTTGACCATGTTATAGAGCTTAAAAAACAAATAATATGGTACATTGAATTATTAACCTAGGTTAAGTGGTTGCGGAGAAAATCCAAAAAAACCTGCTCATAAAATCTCCCATGTTAATCTTATGGTAAAAAGGTTTTTGGCTTTTCCTCAGTTCATTTCTATGTAAACTTCACATTTGCTTTTACCAATCAGTTTAGCTCTACAAAAAAATAATTTTGGTGTTTAAATTGTGATTCTACGTCCCATCGTTGCCGAGATATTCTAAGTGCTAAACACAGTACGTTGTCCAATGTTATCCTTATGGAGAATATTTAAAATTTGATATCTCGATTATTTATGAACGTATATTGATAAAACTTGGTAGGTGGCTTCACCTAGTACTGGTATATTGATATTTCCACAAAAATTGATTTTTTGTTGATTATCCTCTTAGCAGCAAACCTGCATTCTCACCCCTAATGTTATTCTTATGGAGAATGCGTTATATCTCCCTTAATTATGAACATAAATCATTAAAACTTGGTATATAGCTTCACCTGGTTGAGTTATATTGATAATTGCAAAAAACCTGCATTTTTATCTTCCTCGTTGCAGCAAACCTGCGTTCTCAGCCCTAATGTTATTCTTATAGAGAATAAATAAAATGCTATATATCACTTATTTATTTGAGTATTTTTATGAAACTTGGTAAGTGGCTTTATGTGGTAGTAAGAAATATATTCATTCATAGGAAATTCGCTGAGTACGCAGGTTTGCTGCGACGGGGGTATTTTGAACTAATGTTTATATTATTAAGTTCATCAAAAATCGCCACGTAAAAAGGTTAAGCTAATGATACTGAAAGTAGTTGTCAATCCTACAGTTTCTATAGGACAAGATTTGTAACATCCTAATAAATCTCGACAGTTTACAACATTTAATTTATAAAATAAGATTTTCTCTTGTATGACTTATTAAAAGTTTGTATGACTTATTTTGTATGACTTATCTCTTCATGAAGTTTGTACTGTAATTTCCTTAGCAACAAATGAATATGTATGTATTCGCTATACAAATAAACCTTTGAGATCAATAATTTAGATTCGATCAGGTTCTTCGTCCCTTTACGTTTCCGCTCTACCTATCAGATCTCTGACTGGGAGGGGTCCTCACCACTGGCATTATACAGTCTCTACAGTGAAAGGAGTCGCGCACAATCCCGAGAGACTATTGAACATGCGGACAATGAGAGACAAACTGCCGCGTCCTTTCTCCATGGATAACTATTCAATAGCAAGTATTGGAGAGCAGAGCGTTTTGCAAACACGCTGACGCATATGCAAGTAAGTGATCATGTCATCATTGATGTGAAGACTCAATTATGTGACTTACAAACCATTGATTTAGGCCGTGTGTAGTAATATTTTATTCTTCGTTTCTTTATATTTTATTTACATAACCTACTTCATTGCATGATCCAGCTCATAAGAAGGTTTATTGTTTATTAATTTTTTTTAGCATAAAACATGATAACTAACGTTAACTTAAAGGGGTTGAAGAAGCTAATTAAATCTAAATTATTTATGTCAAAGGCTTATGTTCAGAGGGTTTTTCCGCTATTTGAACCTACTTTCTGAATCCTGAACTTTTGTTATTACTATTATTTATTTATACAGTAGTGCTAATAGAGCCGAGTATCAAGTACTCGAGATACAATTTACTTGAGATGGAAAAAATTACTCTGAAAAAGAATCTGAGACGTGTAAAACAAAAAATTGTAACCTACCTTTTGGGCATTAACATTATTTCAAAATACCTTTAAAGTATTTTTCTATACATGTTGTCAGATATACTTACATTTTTCTCGCCGAGGATAAGTTATAGAAGTATTTAAAAAAGGTACACAATTTTACAAAAACCATACTTAAAACTTTATTTAAGGTAATCCATTTCTTTAACAATAATTTTTCATTCCTAGTTTATTTACATCATCTGCTAAAATCAAAACATACCAATAAACAAACAGCTGTGCTAATTCATCAAATATACTCCGTGTGTTCTTAACATTCTCCCACCAAGTTAACCAGGCATGGTTAACTTAATTTCAGTCCAAGTACCGCTGTGGAATTTGTACTTTTCTTCCATGCTTGGTGATAGTCTGTTGAAGTGTGTCATCACATAGTTCTTGTTCTTGATTCAATAACAAGCAAAGTCTCTGCACTGGACGTAAAAACTCTTCACCACTAGCAGTGTTTACTCTAACAAGTCGAACCACTCCATCTTTTCCGGGTAGCAATTCAGTGACTTTTGCTAACGGCCGATCTAGACGTTTTAAATTCCTACTTTCAATCAGTACTGTGTCTCCTGTCTTGAGTTCAGAACAATGTTTCGTCTTGTTATGTAGTTTTAGATTTCCAAGTTATTCTGACCAGAATGTTTTCCATAGATATTCTCGAAGTTTCATTCTATATTTTAATATTTTATCCAAACTATACGATTCAATTGCATCGATTTCTGGAGTGCCAGACTAACGGATATCTTGGATAAACATAGCCGGAGTGATTGGTACAGGTTCATTTTGATCATCTGAAACACATATGTTAGTGGTCGAGAATTTATTATGCTCTCGCAGTCGCATAATACAGTTTCCATTTCTGAGTAGTTCAAAGATGATTGCCCTAAAACTCTTCTTAAGATGCTTTTCATGAGACCAATCATCAGCATCACGAAACGTATGAATAGACAATTTATCTCCCTCTAAGCCGTCAAAAATCCATCTCTTTATTTTTACATCAGAAAGGTAAACCAAGTCTCGAAGCCATAATTTAAAACGTGTGCTAATTTCATCACTGACACCGTCATCCACTCTTTCTTAGTGCTCCAGATCTCACGAAGAAGTAGTTTAGGCTCCAAAGTAACAGGACATGTGAAACCTATCGGATCGAAGATGCTGTGAGATAATGAAGAATTATTCGCTTTGTAACTTGCTCAGGAACATGTCGAAGTACATCACAGTTGACTGACAGGATGTCCTCCTTCCTATTTCATGCCAATCCCAAAACACTGGTCATACAATTTTCATTAGCTAAGTGAGGGCCATTGTACTCCCACCCACGAAGATCAAATTTTCCTTCTGCCATCAGTCCGCGAGCTTCAGTAATCAATGTCCGAAGTTGTTCTCTGTTTTCAACACTCGTTATGAAGTTGTCTACATAAAATGAATCCATTAACATTGACTCTGAATAAGCCGATTCTCCTTGCTGATATTTATCGTAGGCTGCAGAAAGATGATGTTGAATAACTGCATTCAGCTGGTAAGGACTGCATACTACACCAAACACTACTCGTCTATGGTGATAAACCACGTTATTTCCAAGATCATCTGAAACATAACTTATTTCCATAAGAAACATAACTAGTTACGATCATCTGGGCATACGCTTATTTGTAGGAAATCCTTTTTGATATCACAACTCCATTTTGTTTTAATCGAAAACATAAAATCAAATTTGGAATCTGTTCAAAATCAAATTAGAACCCTTTTCTAGACAATCATTTAATGAAGGACCAAGCGACTCGTGCAGAGGCATCAGAAACTGGCCGGACCTTTGTTGTGCTTTGTTCCTTAATTACTGGTCTGTGAGGTAACATATGCTTAACATTAAATACATCATCGTCAGGCACCCTTTCGATTATTTCCTCCTCTAACCATTCGTCAAAGACCTGCTGGTATTTAGAGTACCCCCCATCCCTTTGCAACTTTTTACAGTGGACTCTAACCTTTTTTCAGCTAAACTGTGGTTAGATGGTAGAGGTGGATGATACTCTTTCCACGGAAGGGTCACCTCATATCTGCCATCTGAACTAACCTTAAGTGTGTCCTTGAAATACATGTCAACATCTTTTTGTAACTGCAACTTGCTTTTCACTTCTGTCGGGTTAGAAATTCCAATTAAGTCTAACTTCCAAAGATCAGAAATGTTATGGTCATCGACTAACATGGAAGTAACCACCATAGCTTTACTCAGTTTTGGGTTAGCATTAGGGATTTTTCTTAGCAAAGCCCACCCCAGATTAGTTTGAACGGCAGTTAATTCACAAACAAGTTTTTTAACATTGCCTGTAAAGAGTTTGCCTACAACGTCAGCCCCAATAAGAATTTCCACAGGACCATAACAGTCCTTAAACTGATTTGGCGAGATACCCATCTCACTTACTTCCTTTGACCACGGACCCTCTTTAAAGTGTGGCAGATCATCGCAAATATATTCTTGATCCAATACATCAAAATTACATAAGTAATTACCATCCATACTTGATAAGTCAAGCTTGTATTTATTATGTTTACAAATACCTGACCTTTTACCTCCAAACAATGAGTGAACGATGTTTTCTTCCTCAAACGGTGCATACTTCATATCTTGAGCCGTTGTCCTTAGAAGGTAGGAGCGCTGTGATCCAGTGTCCAATACAGCTCTGGCAACCTTTTCTACACCATTTACCCGGATCTTCAGGTAAAAGCAAGCTATCAGATTAACGTTTGCTAAAACATTATCTTGGTTAGTGTCATCTGTGGTGTTAGGGACTAAGACATTCTCGGATGTCTGCCTTTTTAAGTCAGGACATAAGAATAGCACATGTTTTTTGTCAGAAATGATACATTTTTGTTTGTATTTACACTGTTTAGCTACATGGTTAGCTTTCATACAAACAAGACAACATTTTAGCGAATTTCCCCTATAGGGAAGAAGCTATTACCGTAGGTCTCATGGTAAGACTTAAGCCCGAGACCATGATAATTTTTTGTTTTGAGGTCCCCAGATGCCAAAAACACTATTCGTTCAAATTTATATATATGTATATGTATATATATATATATATATATATGTGTGTGTGTGTGCCCGTGAATGCGATAACTTAAGTAAAAAACATCCGATTTTGATGAAATTTGGCTCAAATGTGTAAAGTGACATTCATGACTTTAAGTTCGAAAACCAGAAATATCGGACCACGGGAAGGGGGGTTTATGGGAGTTGTAAATTTTCCAAAAATCAGTTTTTTGCATTTTTCACCCTACAATTTTTAAAACACTTAATTTTGGTTTTGACCATGTTATATAGCTTAAAAAACAAATAATATGGTATTTTTAATTATTAACCTAGGTTAAGTGGTTGCGGAAAAATCCAAAAAAAACTGCTCATAAAATCTCCCATGTTAATCTTATGGGAAAAAGGTTTTTGGCTTTTCCTCAGTTCATTTCTATGTAAACTTCACATTTGCTTTTACCAATCATTTTAGCTCTACAAAACAATCATTTTAGTGTTTTAATTATGATTCTACGTCCCATCGTTGCCGAGATATTCAAAGTGCTAAACACAGTACGTTGTCCAATGTTATCCTTATGGAGAATAAATAAAATTTGATATCTCGATTTTTTATGAATGTATATTAATGAAACTTGGTATGTGGCTTCACCTAGTACTGGTATATTGATATTTGCACAAAAATTTGATTTTTTGTTGATTATCTTCTTAGCAGCAAACCTGCATACTCATCCCTAATGTTATTCTTATGGAGAATACGTAAAGCTTTATATCTCCCTTAATTATGAACGTAAATCATTAAAACTTGGTATGTAGCTTCACCTGATTGAGTTATATTGATAATTGCAAAAAAACATATTTTTATCGTCCTTGTTGAAGCAAACCTGCGTTCTAAGTCCTAATGTTATTCTTATGGAGAATAAATAAAATGCTATATATCAGTTATTTATTTAAGTATTTTTATAAAACTTAGTAAGTGGCTTTATGTGGTAGTAAGAAATATATTCATGCATAGGAAATTCGCTGAGTACGCAGGTTTGCTGTGACTGGGGTATTTTACTTTTTACCAATCCTACTCTGTCAAAAAATGACATATCCCGAGCTTTGTAACAATCTGGGTGACGACTGTCATTGCAAAAAATGTACACACGTTGCTTTTTGCCATTCAAAGACAATATACCTGTAGCAGAAGGAGTGATTTTATTTCTTACAGATTTATTTTGAAAATCCCCTTTTACCACCTTTTTATTGCTACCTGATTCCCCAAAACCTGACAAGCAACCGAAATACTCTTTTCATTTTGTACTTCACTTTTCATAAAGGCCAAAAACCTTTCAAGTCTGATTTCGGCAGTAGGCGTGTCCTTGTCTGTGTAGCTCCTTTGCCATACCCTTAAAAAATCTTCAGACATACCAGATTCTAATAATGGACATAGCATGGCGGCACACTTACCCTTTGTTACACCTAGAACTTCTAGTGACCGTAAATGACATTCTAGGTTGTCGTACATCTTAGCCAAAGAACATGATTTGTTAGAAGGAAGCGTCAAACTTAGCAAATCCCTGAGATAGATTTCAATTAAAACATCTTCCCTACCAAAACGTTCCTTTAAGGCATCAATTGCAAGAGGATAGTTTTCTTCTATGGGAGGGAAACATTGTAGAACACTCCAGGCGCGAGAGTCACGCACGATAGCTTGGTCTAGGTAATAGAATTTATCCACAGCAGCTCTCCACACAGCTCTCGTCCTCATGTATCCTTTGATACTGGTTCCAAAAAGGCAACCACTCTTTAGAATCTCCAGAAAATTTACGTAATTCTACCTTAGGTAAGCGTAAATTATAACTGTTTGACCTACAACTGATGTGCTAGTGACTGATTTTTGATCTGAAGAACTGTTGAGTAAGTCAACCACACGTACTTTCATTAGCACAAACTTACTCCTAAAATCATCAGTAACATCAGTTTCATTACCTAAATCCTCATCAGTTATTTCCTCATCATCAAACATGAATCCTAGGTTTTCCTCATCTAACATAGAAATTGTCTGTATATACTGTTCAAGTAATTTAAAACATCCCCTAGCTTCTACGTACTTTCCATCACTTAAATAGTTCGTTAGAAGACTGAACTGTTTTGTAAAAAGCCCTCTGTGTACAGACCTTCTTTTCTTTAACTTATCCATTGAGGATTCCCAAATAATACTGACAGATTAATTATGCCCCACGTTGTTGCACCAAAATGTCAGATGTACTTACATTTTTCTCGCCGAGGATAAGTTATAGAAAACAACTTATGTATTTAAAAAAGGTACACAATTTTACAAAAACCATACTTAAAACTTTATTTAAGGTAATCCATTTCTTTAACAATAATTTTTCATTCCTAGTTTATTTAAATCATCTGCAAAAATCAAAACATACCAATAAACAAACAGCTGTGCTGATTCATCAAATATACACCATGTGTTCTTAACACAAGTAATATTCAAAATACAAAATATTTTGTTATTTAAAAATTACTTACAATGTCAAACATGTTGATTTACAATGAATGAAGCACGTGAGGGTACCAAGTACCAACTATTATGCGACTCCTCTTCGTTTTCAAATGGTTATTGTGTATGTAATACGTCTATAATGAAATGCATTAGGCTATGTTTCCTCTATATTATCGACAAAATGTCACGACACTTGCTGTCCCAAGCTAGATGTTTTTGTGTTTAAGTGCTCAAATCGCCTAAGATAATTATGTAAACTGTAATGCATGTTTGATCTGTTTCATAGTTTATGTAACATATACGACAAATCAGTTGTTATCGCCTCGGCGCCAGAGAGATCTTGAACGAAATCTAAAAGTTTTGTGGAGGTTCGCAACTGGATCCAGGTCCCAAGTGTTTTGGTAATTGGACTATTTCATAATTAAAGAATCAGTCGGTCTTTGTCAGTAACACATGCCGTCCCCTCACAATTAATTCATCTTTGCCTTAAAATACTTCGTTGAGTCGATTTTTTAAACAGTGAATTTAGTGGTTTGAATATAAAATAGCTTATCCATAAGTGAAATAAGCTGATAAATGTTATTTAAATGGGACAAATTCATACTTTGAATAAATCTAAGTTAACTGTAGGACCACTAAACTCAACCACGAAACTGAGACGCTCCGAATGGCACACATTCACTTTAAGAGGGCCCTACAAAGTCTACACTGGGGGCGAAATACGTATTTCAGATGTTTGTGCAAACAAAGATAACGGGGTTAATATTTTGTTGTATAGTCAGTCACAGATACTCGAAAAGAAAGTTACCGTGGAGTCAGGAATTGCATTGATTCAAAACGAAACAAGTTAACAAGCAAGGCTTGGAAATAGGCCTACTTAAAAAAATAGTGATGCATTCTACAGGTATACCCAAATGAAAATACGAAAATAACTATTTTACTCGGACTTTGAATTAGAGCATATTGAAAATGATAATTACAAATCTCTCTAGACTGACATTTGTAAATAGAAAAATCGTGTTTACATTTTATTAGAAATCTGTAATTTCGATTCACAGAGTGACTGCTCCATAATCCGTTTTCTCCAATTCTCTCATAGGAGCCTTTGTTAAAACTGCAGTGCAGCGCTACAGATGCCACTTAAAATGCTTCGAAATGGAGTACGCCCTTAAGAACCTTTATAGCCGAAACCTATCTTGGAGTTTTGTTTCATCAAATTAATGTAGACCTTTAAAATGCGTAACCTCTCATGCGGTCACCCCAGAAATTTAGTTTTGTTGAATTGAATGTGCAGTTTTTTACTGTATTCATTAAAATATTTTCAGCCAAATAATTTTTAATTGGCGTTTAAATGTTGTGCTTTTGATAATAAAAATAATCACATATTATTAACTTGAATATTCTTCGTGCCTGGAAGATATTTACGTAGATCGATGAATCTGGCAAGGTCCCTGAACCTTCGAGCCAGATGGGTGGAGTGGCCTATGTCGCCACAGCGCTAGACAAAGACGGGGGGCTCTGCCCCGTCGCGACAACGCGCAACGCTGGTGTTGTTGTGAAGGACCGTGGTCGGAATGCGGCGAGGCGAGGCGAGGCAACTTTCGCGACTTGGCACAGTCCGCGGCACTGCCGATGTTGCTAATGACCGGGTCGTCATCATCAATATGCTTACCCTAGTGGCTTTTTCTTACGCTCGAATAAAATACGAACGAGTATTATGTCAAT